>CAEGAF010135120.1:0-18257 GCA_903067075.1 Micropoecilia bifurca | reverse complement strand
GTAAAAAATAGACACTTTATAGTACAAAACCACAGGGTGAAAATAGCAATATAAATGATTTTATATTATATATTATTTTTCCATGATAACAGGTGAGGCAGAGCCTCACCTGCCTCCCCTGACCGCACGTCACTGATGGATACACATGATGAGCTTTCAGAAAATAGCTCTTAAGTTCCTAAATCAGCCTGATTTTCTTTCTGTTGAACATTTAAAAATGTTCTCACTGGTGCCGTTAATTATAACACATTTAGAATTCAAATAACTCATATCAAGTTTGTATTTGACCTTGACTCTTAAATAGTTGCTCAAAAAATATAGCATCTTTGTTATTTATTATAACCTTTTGGCACCTCACAAATATGTCAAACAACAAATTGTGTGAATATTTTACTCACCAATCCATCCATTGGAACATTCATCCATCCATCTGTCAGCTCAGCCATCTGTCCAACTGTTCATTAATCAATAGAAGCATCCATTCATATGTCCATCCATCCATCCATCCATCCATCCCCCCATCCATGAAAGCATATGTCTGTCCATCAAGCCATCTGTCTGTAGATGTGGCTGTTGTTGTAGTCAATCAAATCATCCATCCATACACCATAGGCTTGAAAAATTTAGGAAATTTGGACATGATGAATGTGTTGTAGGCCTGAGCAGGTCAAGGAAGGAAGCCCTTCAGTTACAATGGAAGTGGCTCTGTGACTCATTACCAATCTCTAAAGTCATTGAGGTTGTAGCATAACAGACCTAGCCATACTTGATGTAGCAGGTCTTGTTCATTATTCACCTTTTGTTTCAGTTTAATGCCGGTTTCCTGTCCTGTGCTACTGCCTGATGCTCATCTGTCTAGATTGTTTTTCCACAGCGTGGGACAGAAGGGTGTAGGGTGGTCAGGTTAATGTTCGCCTGAGGAAGTCAACTGGAGTCTAGGGAGTTACCTGTCAGGAACCGGTGAAAGGTCAGGATTCCTGCTTGGACGATGGATGCTGTGCAGCAGCAGGGGGCATCACCTCTGAGGTATGAGATGAAGGTTGCGTTAGGACAGCAGATGTGTGGGGACGCAAGTTATTGTTACGCCCCAACCTCCATCACAGAAGATTAAAAAGAGGTCAGCAGATAAATAAATGAATTCTGCCTTATATGCAAACTTTTCGAAGAATAAAGCATTAATCAGTTCAGCAAGGCTGCAGACTGAAGAGGAACAGGAACCATTTGGGTTGAAATACAGTTGGAAGAGGCTGTTTTCTCTCATTTAATCATTTAATGTAGAGCTCCAGCTCTGATCCTGACTGAACGTCCCTCACTAAATCCTCTGGTTTTTAATTAACAGCAGTTTCTCATCAGCTCTCATTAGAAAACAGTATGAAAACGTTAGCTGCTATGCTAACAATCAGCGGTTATTTCGGGACAATTTAGCTACGTAGGAAATATTTTCCGGTTGTTTAGAAGCGAATTTCTGGCTGTAATGTCCAGTAATTCTGATCTTTCATCCTGACCTGGGGAAGGTAATCATAATGGATCCAGTTTGTTTCGTAAGACAGTTGAAATAAATTCACACAGCACAGAACTTAAGTTGCTCCGATCGCCCTGCTGCCACATTCAAGATGGCGGACGCTTTTGCGTAGGACTCAGCGCTCCATGAGGGGTCTACGTATTGACGTCTATGCTCCTCCGACTACAGCAGTGACGTCATGCGCGGAAGCTCTATTGAACACAGAGCTCCTCCGCAGCACTGATTGGCTAAGCAATGTAACGTCATCCTCTGCAGCAAGTGATAGCAAAGCGGCGCTTCATCACAATTTTACACAAGTGTGTCTTTACCTCCGCGGCAGAGGCTCCGCCGAACCCCTGAGACCGACTCACCGAACCCCTGGGGTTCGATCCAACCCAGGTTAATAGCCACTGATCTATTCTGTTTTTTATTTAGTGTCTAAATTTTCAGCCTTGCAACACTGCAGCTGTAAAGGCTTTTACTCTTACATTTTACGTTTAGACAGTTGCTATGATCTGTAGCCTTGGTGACAACTGGGAGCAGCTGATTAGCATTTCAAAAGCTCAAATATTATCTGAACTATGACCCCAAATCCAAGAGGAGTTAAAAAGGAAACTTCATGGATGCTAGCGGGTCTAAAGAACAGAGAATGAAAGAAGACTCCAACATGGCAGTGCCTGGCCTTCTAACCGTGCAGTAGACAGAGATTTAAAGAGGAGCAGCAAAAGAAAATGGTGTGGATTAGAAGTGCTCGTTAATAACTGAAGTCATGCAGGACATATTAATGTGAAATATAATCTCTGCTGCCTGGAAACTGAGCTGTTAGCATCAAACTTTTATACAGTGACACTCCTCAGTCAGAGACCTCTAAGGATTTGTTGCAAGACTGACTGTTACTGGAGATCCTTTCTGCCCACGGTGCCTTGTTGAAGTATTTCATGAAATATAAATAATCTTGGTAATCCTAACAGACATAAAGCAAGGTGTTTTTTTTATAAGTTATGTGAACGTCTACAGTGCTGCTAGCTCAATCTTACTTTAGCAGATGGAAATATAAACACATAAAAATTCATAAACTCTTCCTAAAAAAACAACATTTTCCAACATTCACAATCTGTCTAATCTCTGTATTGATCTCTGCAGTCTTTAGCTAAGAGCTTGTGATACAGAGACTGGACTTCACCTCAGCCTGGCTCAGCGTTTGATCTGGACCGCTAACCGTCTTCAATCACATGAGGATCAAAGGCTGCTGCAGCTGGGAGTAACAGCCAATCATCTCCTGTCCAACTGACCGCCAGCCCTATCTGACGTATGGAATAAACGGTGTGCTTTTAATTATCTAACATATCCATGAAATACATAATGAGCACCTCAAAAAGATTTCATTCAGTCAGAATGTGTACAAACCTGCAAAATAAGCATTATGGCAAAACTATTTAAATAGATACTACTTTTACATGGTATTTTATGCTACTAATTAAACCTGGCTGCAATCAGACATTCTGTGTGAACGGTTTACATATGTGTATATGAAGAATGTTGACGTGACACACAAGTTTTTGCAGAAATTATGATGGTTGGCACCATTTAGGGGTCAATTTTAAAGTTATTTAGCAGTGGAAGACAAGAGTATTGTCACAAGATAACAACATGCAGGAAGCTAGTAAAAAAAAAGCATAACTAATATCAAAGATTTTTTGTAATTACAACTGCAATTTCTGTAGAGACGTCTCCTTGGATGCATATACAGAACCAAGAGGGATTGTGATGTGACACACTTCACTTCTTGAATAAATTCATAATTATAATTTTTAGCCATTGTTTACGTCTGGATTTTCCGCATCTGGCTTTTTCTGGTTCCGATTATGACGCATGTCTCATAAATGACATAACAGCCAAAAAAAAAAATGTGACAAGACCATTCAGACAGCAGATGCCTTCAAAACAATCAAATATGGATCTGAATTAGCACCGCAGATGGAAGTGACACAAATTGAGGCATTTTTTTCGGGTGAAAAGATTGGAATGGGGCTGGATATAGAGTGTATGTGGGCAGAAAAAGTGCTCACATTTGTCTGCTGTGTGAATGTAGCCTCACTGGCATCTCTTTTTACACACTAGTTTTCAAGTCTTGCCATGTTTCTCAGCTGGATTAAGATCTAGATTTTGACTGAGACACGGCAGCTATTACAACATAACTCTAGCTGTATATGTAGGGTTGATATTCTGCTGTAAGGTTGAACTTTATCTCAAGCCCAACAGCCTCAAGCCGTGATCTTGGTCACCACTGTTACACCACCACATTCTGGAACCTGCTCCGGTTCCCAAGAACATTTTGAACCAGTGTTGCATTTCTGCCTGAAGAATGTGGTTCCTGAGCACCAAATCTGGTTCTAGTCAGGCACCATGGAATATTTAGTTCTTCTGTGCATTTCTCTGTGGTCTGGTCAAACTGAAGATAGAGAAACAACAACCCGAGCCAGAGATGTTCATAAGGGTGTCTGCCATCTTGCTACTATGTTCTTCTTCCATATTGTGCAACACCACCTACTGATGTTTAGTTCTCCAAACTGAACACAATAAAGACATTTACAGACATGCTAATCAAACTGATTCACGTGAGAGTAAAGCTAGTGAAAAATCTAATGAAAAATCTAAATTTAATTTTAGAACATTAAAAAAAAATAAAACAAAAAAATATATATATATATTTTAATACAGGTATGTTGGCTTAACTGCTTAAGGCATGTTTAAAGGTTATTTTCAAAAAGTACTTTTACTTTGACAGATTTGATATGATTGTATATTGCCACATATGTTCTTTCATTGCACTCCAAACTTGTGAAGTAACAAAACCATGACATCATCATCGGGAATAAAAATCTTACCCTGCAAACTAGTGAATCTGAAGAAAACAATTATCTATAATTATGCTGGTAAATACTAACTTTATTCATTCCAACTAACCTGAAAATAAATCTTTTTGAATGTAGTGCATTTTTTTTTTATTGTAATAGGTATTTTTTTAAACTATTTAACTGTAAAAAATTGTCCTTTTAAGTAGTGAACTGAGCCCCAGTTCACTACTCAACACAATATTTTCTATGAAGTTCTGCCACATGAAGATATTTGATTTTCATTCAGTTTTCATTTCCATTGACGGTCTGATGTCACCGGATCATTTCTGGAAACTGAGCCGCTGAAAATGGTTGTGATGTGGTATTGGAGAGCGGCAGAATTGAGGTGTTCAGAGGGCGAATGTATCCGTGGAGCTCCATTCATCAGAACGTCTCTTCAGACTTCTGTACGTAGAGAGGTCACTGAACCAAATATTTTCTGAGGTTGAGCAATCACAGCCGAAGCAAAGGGGAAAATCCCCTCCAGGATCAGGAAATCCTGATCAGCTCCAGGTGATGAGCGGCGGTGTAACACCACATTAGCTGTTTAAATGGGAAATTGAGCTCTGTGGATGAAAAACAGCAGAATAATATGGCTGTGTTGATGTGAAAAGAGATGTTGAAGGTGTTTTGCATTGTGCTGTGTCAAGCTTTAATTTGCCTGCAGAAGCAGGAGCAATAGGAACTCATTGAGTTTGAGGTCAAATTGACAACTTGGCATCATTAATCTCAGTTTTCTCTGAAGGTCGGAGCTGATTCACATTCCATAATATTCAATTTCACTTTTCTTCTGAAAGTTATTTTTAGGTTTAAACCTAATTTATTTATCTCATTGAGTTTTATGCTGGGAATGACACAGATTTACCCTTTTTCTTTTTGTTAAAACGTCTGTGGTTCTTGACAGTCAATTGTTCACAATATTAATATTCAATTAATCTGCTTTGGACTGAAAGGAACGTCAGTCTGCATAATGCTGATTAATGCAATATAATACCCAGATTTAAAGTGTCTACTAAAGTTTTAACAATCCCATGTAAAGTGTCTGTGTGTTTATGATGGCAAGGACTTTGGACTGACTTGTTACTGAAATATGTTATACAAATAAACTTGACTGGTTGATTAAATTAAAAAAAAAATTACAAATTGTATTCATGTTTTTTTTCTTAAAGTGATGGAAGAATGTGTTTTTCTTTCTATGAAACTAAGATAAATGCTAAAAATTAGGAAAGAAGGTTAAGTGAAAGGAATATGATCTGATAAGATTGAAAAGAGAACGAGATCATTGTCTTCTTCCAAATAACGCTTAGGTCTTATTTTAACAAAAGATTTAGGTTTTTTAAAAAAAACTAAACATAATTTCTCTCACAAAATAAATAAATAAATAAATATTGAGGCTATTATTTTTGGTGAAATGATTTTACATTCCATGACCAGAAGGTCGAGGTATCTTATACCATTGATTCATAGCGATAACAATCAAAGCCCTTCCCATTAGGGGACAGTGCAGTTCCAGGTTGACAAAATCCAGTTGAGGTCAATTTGCGCCTGTAATTATATGCACCTGTTAATTTTGAAAATTCAGAAAAAGCATGAAAAAAAAGTTAGAAAAACTAATAATCTTAAAGTTGAATTTTTCCTTGCGCTTGTAGAGACAGTCCAAAAGGCCCTGAAAGCTGCTCTGAGCTGAAAGACAGCTCATCAAGATGAGTGACGGGCTGTTGGGCAGGAACAGCTGCACCCGAAGAAACCAGAACCGGACCTGCGGAATCAGCCTGCAGGCAAAACCAGAAAGGTGAGCAGAGACGATGGGTTAAACCAGGCTGTTATTCCTCCTGACAGTCACAGGACTCATCGGCTCTGAGCAGAAGAAATGAATGCATTGAGACCCAGTTGATGCTGTGAACATCGGCTCTAGCTGCTTCAGTCCCAGCACACCTGGAGCAGGTTAAACAGGCCAACATTAAACTCCTGTGTAACTCTGTACTCTTATCTGTTGCCTGTCTTGGTGGAGTTCAAATCTTTATCAGCTAAAAGTAAAAAGTACTTATAAAGTGAAAATACTTATTGAATGTATTTCCTATTACAATGGTCTTATGTCATCATGTGTGTTTACTGTGTGTATTTATTTGATACATTAGTCTTACTGCAGATAATGCAGCTTATCTTTACTCTCCTTGACACAATTTACACTTAGACTTGTGATTATATGTAACACAATTATATGATGACCTGCAGAGTTAATTTCATTAAAGCAAAATAAGAATGAAGAATGACCTTAGATTATATCTACCTCATACTTATATGTTTACATTTGCCTTATGCCTTATAATTATTATACCTACATTAACGCAGTGTTTATTGCTTGTTTCATAAACACAGTTTATAAAACACTGTTGATAAACACATGTTTATGAACATGTACCATGTTTTAATGTGAAGCACTTTTAAATCAATCATTTTATTGTTGCAAATGTATCAACTTTACTGTTTTGAAATCAAATTTGCATTAAAACCTTTTCTAGTTTACCATTAAATAAAGTTTTTTTCTTTTTGAAAAATCATTAGTGGCACAAAAACCTTAAAACTTCAATTTTTTCTTTTTTTTACATATTTGTTAAAATTATCATTCTCTTGTGACAATATAATGACAGATAATCTGTGAAGATATCAACCTCCTCTGCCTTCTCCAGTGGTTTTCTGTACTAACTGCAAAAATACAGTTTTAGTAAATATGGAAAAAAAAAATTCAATGTTGCAACTTTAAAAAAAGATAAAATTAGATTTGTGTTCATCTAAGAAAAAGGTTTGAACCACCAGTGGAACCAGTGTAAAAAGATTAGTGCCTTGCAAAGTCACTTTTTCCATCAGTCCAAATTACATAATTTGAAATATTTTTTCAGTTGCTGTTAAATCTTGATCACAGTGTCTCTGTTTTCCATTTACAGGACATTTTTTAAGAACAACATTCTTGGAGTTGCATCTGAAACCAATCAAAGATCTGATATTGGACCTGCTTTCCATGGTAAGCCACTTTTTCTGTTCCTGTCAACACGTGTAAGGCCGTGCCTCGCACTCCTCGCTCAGATTCTTCCTCACGCGCTGTGCGGCACGGGGCCATTTAATTACCTGCTTTTGGAAAAACCCACTGGGAATGCAAGCAATTTAAGTCTTGTTTGAAAGGTAAACAAACGTGGTGGAATATGTCTCCCACCCCCGTCCCAACAGAGAGGAGCATGGGGGAGGCAGAGGCTGCTTCCTATCGCAAATATTTTAATGGCTATCTGAGAAGTTGTGGGGAAAGAGTAAAGACATTCAGAAATGTGGCATTGAAGGTTTCTCGTTTTGTTTCCAAACACTTGAGGCTAACGACTGTGGAAACAAAAGCAGGAGACTAATGAGGGGAAAGAGCTCTGCTTCAAGAGTAAACCTGCAGGGGATGAAGAGCTTGGAGGTTTTGGCCTCATGCTGATGTATTCTGGTTGCTGAGTGACTTACACTCATCAGGTGGCTGATGTCTAATTATAGAGGTGCAGGAGGTGCATTGTATTAATGTGGGCAGTTGAATTAGACAAAACTCTGAATTTCTATGAAATTGTTGCTGCTGTTCACTTTAGCATTCCTGAATAGCTCAAACCTGTAAGTCTGTAACTTAACTGTGTCTGGTTTTATAGTTTTCAGACTATGAATCATATGGTAGGTATTTTTAGTGCCTTCATCAGAAGAACTTGAATTAATCATGATTAGTTGCTTATTTAATCTCCAACTAATTTAGTAACTGATTATTTAACTGGAGTTTAAGGTCTCTAAACATGGCCATTTGCTGAAAGAAAACACTGAGCACTAATTAAGCCAAAGCTGTAAAAAACATACAGTGCCACCTGTTTCAAATTATATATATATATATTTCAATTATTATTTGCATATTTTAATACATTTTTAATGTTTTGCAAAATAAGAAAAAATATAAGTGGTTAAATGAAAAATCTGCAGAATGTGAAAAAGCAGGATATGGTCACTGTGTGAACGTTGCCTTGGTCTTCAATAATGACCGTCACACAGCAGAAGAGTTGTCACACCTGGAACTACCAACTGTCAACTTGTCAACAAAGAATCTAGCGCTTTGGTACTAATTTAGCAATTTCTTAAATCTGCTGTATATAACTTTTATAAAAAATGTCTTTTACACATTTATGAAACTGTCACCATGTCATGATCTCCTCCACCTGCTCCCTGAGCAACTCACCGCTACAGAAAAACTGTTTATCCGCCGTCATCGGTGCTCATGCTAGCATGTGACCTGTCCATGTTCCTTGTCCTTTGCCTGTTTCCCGAAAGTTGTGATCTGCAGTGTTTATTTAAAGTCTTTCCCAGGAGAGGAAGTGTTTTAGAGGCTTTGGTCTAAATGATGATGATGATGATGATGATGATGATGGTGATGATGATGATAAGTGTGTTAAGATGATGGAGGATATCTGAGCAGTAAGGAATCAACAGCCACATCTCTCTGTTCATATCTATAATGTTTATGGCAATAATCCCCAATGTTAATATCTGGTGACTTTGGTTTAATTGTAGCTGAAGTCTTCATACTGGTTTTGGATGAGTCTGAGAAAAAAAGTGATGGTTTTACAGATTTAATGCTCTGTCCTGTTGTTAAAATCCATCTGTTTGACCTGCCAGCCAGAAAGATAGGAAAAAAAGAAAAAAATAAAACTTTATTGGGGTGCTGTGGTGCAGGGGGTCCATCTACCAGCTTAATTCTGGTCAGGGTCTTCAGTTCAGATCAGTAAAGTCAACTCTGAAGTTCTTCTGTCTCTTAAAGTCATCTGGAACCAGCAGTTTCTCATCGCAAGGCTTATAGAGCTTTAATTTAGCTCAGGCCAAGGTTTTGTTTCCACAGAGAGGGGTCTGAAACATGTCATGTGAGCGGCTGTTCCTCTGTATGAACGTTTGTTTGAGCTCTTGTTTATACTGCGCGTGTGCATTTGTTTTGTGTGTGTGTATTCTGCTGGAGTCTCTTAACCCAGAGTAGATGTCATTTCCTTTCTTGAGGCTGGCCAAATCCTATAACTTCCCACGCAAATACACAAACACAACAAATATGTGCTTATCAGAGCTTCTCACACTCTCTCTACTTTGAATTTTCTAGTGCCTCAGCCTACCTGAGCAATAGTGCTAACTATCCCTAGTCATCTTTTTGAAGCATACCACTAAGTTCTGATCATCTAACTCTGGTTTCACTGTGACCTCAAGCTACCAGACAATCTAAGAGCACCTTTTGAATTGTCTGCAGCCTCAAGGTCATGTCGCATTTTATCTGACTTTTATGTCCTTGACATGAGATATAGGTCATAATTCATCAGAAAAAGTCAGATGCGGTTAATCATGATGTAAACAAAAAAATTGTAATTGTGAAAATTCTGAAAGAAGTCTGTATCACTGAAGAGCATCACATCAGAATCCCTCCACTCCTGACTCTGACTACACATCCAGAGAGACCTTTCTACAGAAGTTTCAGTTAATGCTCCTCAAAAGGTCATTGCTATTTAGTTGTGTTTTTCTTTCTTCTTTCATCTTTTGATCTTTTGACGACACTGTTTGCTGCATTGCTGAATAAACTTAACAATTGATTTATAAAAGGCTTCATCTTCTGTTTTTTCCGTAAAAAGTACAGTTTTGTGACATCAGCATTGCTCTTCTTTGGGTCACTATAGGGACATAAGCCCTATAGTTTAGACAGAAGTCTGATTGTAGTCGGGTTCAATTGGTAGTATGAACAACCAAACAATAAAAGTATGATTTCAGCCAAAAATTGGAATAGAGCATCAAGACTTGCAGTGTGGCCGTACCGACAGTGGAGAGGTAAAGTGCGACCAACGTATGGAGGCCTTAGACCTTGATGCAGCTGTTACAGGTTCGAGTCCTAGTCCAAAGACCTTTGCCGCATCTCTTCCCCCTCTCTCATAAGACACCTTCCTGTCTGATAACTGCGACAGATCAGTGTAAAAGATTGATATCCGAAATGTCTGTAAGATTCAGTTAAGTTCTGCTAAAGGTGGCACTGAATGTACTTTAAATTTGTGTGCAGATGTTCGTGTGTTAAAACAGTGGATAGAGATTAATTTTCATTCCGTCTTCAGGAGAAAAAACACAAACTGGTCCTCATAAAATTAGACAAACACCCACACGCAACCGCTCGAGTCGGCAGCTGTAAGGAGGAGAGGAAGGGAGGGAGGGAAGGAAAAGTCCTTTCACAAATTGCTTGCAGGCTTTTTGCATCAAGTGTCAGCCCCTCTGCCTGCTTGTCTTCCTCCTCCAGTTTGCTTCAGCGCTAAAGTCCAGCGCTGAAGTCCAGCGCTGAAGTCCAGCGCAGCCCTCTGCCCGACACTTCCCTTATGGATTAGAAACTGTTGGAAGTTTTTCCCTGCAGTTGTCATGTGATGCTTCAACATGTAGAATATGGCTCAGACCTCGGTTGTCAAAGCCCGACTGAGGAGATCCCTCAGCGAGCATGTGAAGGACTCCACCAACAAGGCTTGGGATGGTTTCTGGAGGAGTGTAAGGGAGAGGCGGCTGTGGGGTGAGTCTGGAACGTTTGTTGGGGGTTTTTTTGCGATGAAGGAAGATGATTCCCACTGAATCCTCTTCAGTGTCTCATATGTGTTTCATATGTCTTTCCAGAAACTTTTGAGAAACTCTTGATGTTAATAGTTGTTCAGAAAAAAAAATTCTACGACCTTTTAACCAAAATATGTATGTTGGGTTGCTGCTGGAGTGGCGAAATCCCAGTTTGTACGAAGACTTGAACAACTTTCACAAAGTTTCTTTCATGTTAAAGCAACTGTATTATTCTCTGTCGCTATTGAATGATTAATGGATTAATCGGATGAAAAACTTGCATATTCTCCAAATTTTCATTGAACTGCAGATGCTTTTTTATGCAATTAAAATAACAGAGCTGATATTATGTGCTATTTAAGTAATTGATTGTTCTACCACTTAATCTTTGATTATTCTATTGATTAATCGATTATTGATGATTGGATGAAGAATTTGGCTAATTCTTCAAATTTTTTAAAAACCATTTTATACATTTTTAGAGATGCATTAAAAGATATAAACAACTAATTAAAATCCTTTTTTACAATAAAGTTTTATTGTTTTCACTAAAGGAGCACAGCACTCCTTTAGTGAACCCTTCACATCACTAATATACGTATTTATATATATATATATATATATTTTTTTTTTTTTTTTTACAGAAAGTGAAACTTAAGCTGTGATTTGAGGAGTTCTTTCAGGTTCAAATGTAGGTATTTAGTTGTCGTTTTCTTCATGGAATTAGTAAAATATCTTTGAATCCTCATTCAAAGACTGTTACTAAAGAGTTTTTACAGAGTTTTTCATGATTATAGTCAGCTGCTGCTTCTTGATGTCCATCAAACTGTGGTGAAACGGCTTCAGAAGGACCACAAACCTCTGAGCTGTGTCTGTGACGGATTTAGATTTCATGTCTCACTGAATCACAATGTTTTCTCCTAATGTGGGTTCTGCGGGTAACCTGAAGAATAGTAATATGCAGGGTTTCACTTCATGGAGTCCCAGCATGTTTTTCACACCATGAACGCTGGAGATGCTGCTCTCATCTGGGAGCTCAGGTCGTCTCATGAACTCTAGGTTACTCCTGGACAGCGGGCTTTAATGGAGCTCCGAGGGAAACACTTTGCTGCTTTTTCGAATTTCTGGTGAGGAAGCTGCAGGGAGTCTTTCTGAGGCTGGTTTTATTGTTTTTTCTGAAAAATGCACATATCTGTTAGGAGATTGAAAGGTAAACTTGCCTAACTGACTTGGAAAATGTAAGGAAGACCTTATGTCTCCTCTGGTGCTCCCCATCACCTGGACAAAGAGGTCAAGTTTATTTGTATAGCACATTTCAGTAACAAGGCAGTTCAAAGTGCTTTATATCATAACAATACAATATAGTAACCAATTATAAAATGGAAAAAAACATTAAATTTTGTCAAATGTCATCATCAAACAAATCCACATTAAATATGTTGATCAATGTTTGAGTTATTAGTAATCAAAAGTAATTCTAAACATGTAAGTTCAGAGTAAGTTTAAATTTTAAGTGTTTCATCTGTTCTGCAGTTTTCAGGAAGTTTGTTCCAGATTTCAGTGCATAGAAGCTGAATGCTGCTTCTCCATGCCTGGTTCTGGTTCTGGGGATGAAGAGTAGAGAGAACCCAAAGACAAGATAGTAGAGAGGTTCTGGAAGGTTGATACAACAGCAGGAGATCTTTAATGGTGTTAAACCATTCAGTGATTTATAAACAGTATTTTTAAGTCTATTCCCTGAGCTAGTGGGTTGATGTGCTCTGTCTTCCTGATTTTAGTGAGAATGCGAGCAGCAACATTTTGGATCAGTTGCAGCTGGAGAATTAATTTTTTAGGCCGACCTGTGAGGACACTGTGCCAGTAATCGATGACACTAAAGATAAGCACATGAATGCTTTTCTGTAGATCTTGCTGAGACATTAACCCTTTAATCCTAGAAATGTTCTTCAAGTAATAGAGGACCATTGTATCTGTCTTTTGTGTCTCTGAAGGTTCATGTTTGAGTTCATCACTACGTCTAGATTTTTTTCTAGCTGTAATAACTGAAGCTGTGTGCTGACTCCAAAAGTAATAACTTCAGTTTGTTTCTGTTCATCTATAGAAAGTTATGGCACCCCCATGTATTGATTTGTTCTTAGATGCTTGGACGGCTTCAGACTCACCTGGTGACATTGTAATGTAGAGCTGTGTATCATCTGCAAAGTTATTTTTGAATTTTCTTTGAGCATATGGATTAGTCTGATAGAGGTTTGGACTTTCAAAGGTGGAAAATATTTAGTTAATGTGACCCCAGACATTGTTACAGACGGCAACCAAATCTGCAAATTCAAATTCATGCTGAAACAAATAAACAGTCTTGATGAGGCCTAAATGTATTTAGGCTACTTTACCTCAACCTCAGAGTTTCTGGGCCACAGAAACATCTAAAGTTGCTCCATTTCACCAGCCTCTACTAATAATTGCTACTTTAAAATAATTTCATAACTAACAATCCAAATATGGCCCTCTATTTGAATCAAGCATGCAGTGTTCTTCCAAACACGCCGTGTGCCAGACGTATTCTGTAAACTTTTTTTTTCCTCATGCCTAAGAGAAAGATCACCATCAGAACAGAGTGAAAGTTTGCAGAAACTGGCTGCCAGGTACAAAGCTGAAAATAAACCCAGACAGGAAGATTCCTTTACAGGCTGAGCAGGCTGGAAATATCCACAAGGAGATTTTCATTCTGGACTTACTGATGCTGATTTCTTTGTAAGGTTTTCTCCTTAAAGAGTCACTTTTAAGCAAATGTTAAGAACCAATCAGCAGATAAACTGGAATAAGTATAGAAAGTTATATACCAGCTTTAATTGAGCTGTACTTCATTTGCCTGGAAAATCTATTTTACCTGTGCAATTAAACTGATGCAGATCAAAATGGTAAATGGTTTGTACTTGTTAGGTCCAGAGAACCCCAAAGCGCTTCACACGTTTCTTCCTCAGGTGACGTCTGGTTACATGCACTCACATGCTGATGGTGGCAAACGACTGGATAGTATCACAGCTGCCATAGGCAGTCTGAAGGAAGAGAACTCTGGTCCTTCTATTGACCTCGGTCTCTGTTCAGTTCAGTCTCTGTCTCAGTTCTGTCTCAGTCTCTGAACTGAGACAGAGACTGATGCAAATGTGAATGCCAAGCGGACCAGAGACTGCTCTAAAAGCAGGAAGCAAACCATAGTGCAGGGCATTCTGGGTAAATGCAATTGTGGTCCCCTAACAAACTGAGTCTATCAGATTTTCCGCTGTGAAAACACTCCTACTCTTATCCGGTAAAAATATAGAATTCCTAAAAAATAAAGTGGAATGTAAAGGAATTTGCTGTATAGAGGAATAATCAGGATGAAGTGAAAGGTTTAGTTTGTGTTCTCTACAGTGTGAGGGAATTAACCACAGTGTCCAAACTTGATGGAAGAAAACAAGGAGTCTTTACTCTCCCAGGAGTTCAGACTTTGTCGCCTCCCTAAGGAAGATGTTTCTCTCACTGATCCACAGTTTGGCTTGAGACGGACAAATAGGAGTCAAATACTCTGCTGTGGATGTTGTTGAGGTACGACATGCCAGAACAATAAAGATCGTTTCTTCCTCAGGTAACGTCTGGTTTTTGTTGAATACCTGGCTACTTCAGTGAGATTTTTCTTATTTTTTGCAGTAGCGTTCTACTCAAGGAGCTCTTGAACATTTTTTTGTTTTTTTTGGTGACTAAACAAAATGTATTTAATAAACTACTTGTACACAAACATCCCATCTATAAAAATTTACAAAAGGTTTTATAATTGTCACAACACAACCACAAACATAAATATATTTTATTGGAATTTCATATAAAAGATTAACACAAAGAGTTATGCAGTTGGGAAGTGGAAAGAAAATTATACATGGTCCAAAACCTTTTGACAAAAAACTGAAAAGTGTGGTGTGCAAAAGTACTCAGCTTCCACAGTGTCAACAGTCTGTGAAACCACCTTTTGCTGTAATTCCACCTGCATGTGTTTTAGTGTTTGTCTCTTTGCACAACTAGTGACTGAAATTTTTTCCCCATTCTTCTTTGGAAAACAGCTGTCAGATTAAAAGAAGACTGTTTGTGAACAGTTGTTTTCAGATCTTGCTTCAGATTCTCTCTGTCTGTGCGTGTGTGTGTATGATTTTCTTTTGTATATTTGTTATGATTCAGGTGTTACATTTCATTCTTAATGATCTTTAAAAGTCTTGAATTTGTTGAATTTGAGCTGGTGAAACCTGCAGTTGCTTAGCTGCTCAGACCATGAAGTTGGTTTTGCTGCAGCCTGATACTGGAGCCAGTGTTTGACATCACCAACACAATGTGATGTCTCTCCCCACTGTACTGTGATCAAGAGTCTCCATTATTTCAGTTTAATTATGTATGTTAGTTGATGAAAATTAGCTTTTGACAAGTTTTTTTTCCTTGATTATGGAAATTTCAGAACACATCTTGTGGACTTTAGGGTTTGACGTGAATACAAAATCTTATTGATTTTTTTCAAAAGAATGCTGACAGTATGCAACAAGTAGAGGATGAAAATTTGCATTTGCTCTTTCCTTTTGCTGCTTTTATTCTACATTGCAAAAGATTTCCCCTTGTCTTCAGTTCATTGGCTGGAGGTTTGTCTTCATCGTTGCCTGGATTTCATCAGCAGTATTACCTCATCCTGATTGCTTCGACCACATGCTGTCCCTCCTTTCCTCTTTACTGTCTTTTTTTCTTCTTGCCTATCCTCTCATTTTACTGTTTTCTTTTCACCTTTTATCCCAGCTTGCTGCATCTTTTGTTCCCTGCTCTGCTCTCTGTTTGTCATTCCTCTCACAACATTCAGGCGTCATACTCAGGGGATTTCTGTGTGCATGCGTATTTTTCCCCCCTTTTTTTTCCTTTTCACATCCAGGCTGCACTATGATTTAAAATGGGGAGGGAAAAAAATCAACAGATGTGAAATGGAAAAAATAAAATCAAATCCTGCTACTTTAAAAATAGATTCTGATTCCAGGTTTCTGCACCCAAACCTTGAGAGAGAGAATATTTATTTAAACATTTTATTTTATTTCCAAATCTGCACATTTCTTAGATCATGAATATTTTAAGGATTTGGACCCAGATATCTTGTGCAACACAAGGAACATCCTGTCCTCAGGTAGCAGAAGATGAGAATAAAAGGTCATTTTATTTTGTTCTGAATGAGAAACAGAGGAAATATGGTTCTGATGCTGCTGCTGCTGCAGGTCAGTTAAACCGTTTTGCTTTGCAGAGTGGCCGTTCAGATCACCACTGATTACATCATGATCCTAATGATTTATTTTATCAAGGCTGCTTGTTTCTTTGAAGAATTACTTAAGATGGGAAGGAAAACACTTTACCTAGAAAAATGTTTTTTATAATATCTTTGAAAGTTGAATAATTAAGTGGAAATCCATCCTTAAACCTTCTTACATATTGAGTATTTAGGGGCCATGCCATAGCAATGCATAAGGAGAGCAGTGACTGACTTGCGAGTCAGTCACTGCCTCCATGCATTGCATGGCAGGCACCTATTATTCTACACCCAATAGAATGTCTCTTTATTTCTTTATTTTTCTTCCATTACCGTTAATACGGCTCGTACCGCTGCATGCCCACCCACAAAAGTGGTATCAAATCGTGCGGCTCGGTGCCGAGAAGGGAGTTATTATTTTCATTGGGGATTGGAGTTACGACGGCGACGTAAAAAGCAAAAAACAAGCAAAGTTTCCAACTTCCGAAACGCAGAGTGTAACTGACATCAACTGATGCTTTTTTAGAGTCAGAAACAAAGTGAAATTTAGAAAGTTCATACCAACTTTCTATTGGTATGAAAGTTGATCATGGCATTGATACGCATGTCTGCTCCCGTAAAATGTTTTAAAAAATTTTCTAGGGCTTACGGTTTTCTGTCCAGGTGCTTCAGAGTAAAGTGATGGGACAGGGGTAACTAACGTTCGATCCCTGTGTTTTACATACATTTTTGAAAAATGTGTGGGCTCAGCGCACACCATTTTTCTCTCATCACTGCTATTATTATGAATGACCTACAGATATGAATCGTGGGACTATCGGAGATGACAAATAGCCCTCTCATATGCTTCACACCGTTTTTTGATCGGCTTTAAGGATCTTGAACGGGAAGAAGTTGTTCGGACAGCTTTTTGGAGTGAAACTGGCTGGTTCAAACGGATAGAATTATGTCTCATCTTGCTTGTCTCTCACAGCTGACAGCTGGCAGAGAGGATTAATTACCATAGCAACAGAACACAGAGAAAGTCAGAGCTGCTGCTTAGGACTACAAACAGGCCATATAACTGTAGTTCTATCTATGGCCATGACTTAGAATGTCAGAATTTACAACATGGTGGAAGTTTCTGTTACTACAGAGGAGGACTTAGCTGGTATAGACCCTTTTTACAGTGACGTCAGACAATGGCCGCCATAACACAAAACTGGGTATCCTTACTTCCGGTGTGATTTTGCCTTGGGAACCAAAATGAAAAATTCCTGCATTCTCATAATCTTAAGATTATAATAAAAGGTAAGTTTAATAATAACAGCATTTAAGTGTTAGATAGCTGTTATTACTCATTGTAAACTCACCATTCTCTAACTGTGCATAAAATAAACACCCTCCGATCAGAGAGTAAACCACCTAGCAGCAGCTTTAGCCACAGTTAGGAAACAATATACTCTCTGTCAGTGCTGTAATTTTTAGAGGTTCACTTTCTGTATTTTATAAAACATTGTTTTCGTGTTAGATAACCGTTATCAGTCATTGTCAATTTACCATTCTCCAACTGTATTCAAAGGAACCTCCGATTATGAGTAAACCAGCTAGCAGCAGCTTTAGCCACAGTTAGGAAACATATATACCGCCGCCTGTCAGTGATGTAACATTTAGAGGTTCATTTTCTGTATTAATTTAAAATAAAGGAGAGGTTCCAACAACGTTGACGACATATTTGTTTTTCCAGCAACAAAATGCGCATCTCCATGCACTGTTCATGTTTCTGTCACTGCTAACTGTCACAGAGTCTCTCCCAAAGATGCACAAAAGGAAAAAAAAAATACAAAAAAAAAATATTAAGGAACAGTTATGTCACGTAGATAGCTAGCTAACAAAATTCACTAATGCTAAGCTAACGGTTACGCAAAACAAAAATACCTACCTTCATAGTCAAACAGGT
>CAEGAF010135108.1:0-55187 GCA_903067075.1 Micropoecilia bifurca | reverse complement strand
ATGCAAACTCCATGCAGAAAGGCTGGGGCCGGGAATCGAACCCAGAACCTTCTTGTTGCAAGGCAACAGCTCTACCAACTGCGCCACTGTGCAGCCAGTTTATTCAGTCTGTCTATGTTAATATGTGTCTGTGCCCATCAAATAACTGAAATGCTTAATGTGGTGAAAAGCTAAAGCTGCACATCACTGTGAACTGACCATTTCTATAGTGAAACATGGTGGTGGGAGTATCATGTTGTTCCTGCTTTTGCTTAGTAAAACAGGGAATCTGATCATAGTTCATCGAACAATGGACGCAGTCAGATACTGAGCAGTACCAGAACAAAACTTACTAGGTAGACATACACATGGGGAATGGGTGCAACGTTTTCCAGAAAAAGAACACAAAATAGACAGCCAAAGCTACAAAGGAATGATTTAGGTTGAATTTGCTCTATATATTTTTTTTTACCAAAAAAGGAATATGTGCTGCTCACAAATGACTTCTAAAGCAGTTTGACTGATCTTAAGCCGTTATGTAAGAAGAATGGGCAATAATTCAGTCCCTAGATGTTCAAAACTAAACCCAAGAGGTTTCCAACACTACTCGCAGTGAAAAGTGGTTTTACAAAATGTTATCTCAGAGGGGACTGCAATACTTTGTTAAACCATCACCATAACATACCTTGAAATTTAATGCTGTTATGTTAAAAAAGCAAACAAGTTGAAGGGTAATGATAATTTGCAATGCAATTCATTTATCTCTTGAAACTGCATAAGCCATCTCAAAGAAATGACAGATATGACTAATATCATGTCATAGTACATCTAATTAGAGACAAGTAAGTAATAACACTTGTTAATGTTGCTTGTCTCTTGGAAGTAAATATGAGCAAATGTTATGCCCTCTGAAGTCATGGAAACAACTCTATGCATAAGAGAGAAAAATTGCGTATGCGCTTTTTAATAACTGCATGCAGCCCTTTTTCCTGTCTAGGTGATCCAAAGGGGATGTTGTTACCATGGCAATGCCAGGTTGTATCTCTTCATTATTCATGGACCTGCTCTCTTGCTCCTGTCCAGGGGTTATCACCATGCTCTAATGCCGTATTTATCTCTCTCTCACGCACGCACACGCAAACACGTACATATAGAACTGCAAAGAGTGAAACTATCTGCAAGAGAGGGATTGATGGTAAGGCTACATCCCTGAACAAACAAACACCTAATCACACTGTGATCCCATCACAACTTTAACTGGATTACAATTCCTCTGCAGGGGAGCATCAGCAGACATTAGTATGTCAAAGCACGTAAATACAGAGGCACCAGCCAATCCAAACACAGAAAAAGGTCACGGTAATAACACCTTTGAATATGTTTTGGCATGATTAGGATCAAATGAAATACACTGACATTACAAGTCATACCAAGATTAAATAAAAGGTTCCTGTAAATGTATATATATATCTTCCAAAATACATAATAAAGTGATAATAGGTTAGAAGAATTATGGTTTTAAAAACCACAAAAATATCCATGACGTCATTGCTAGAATTTATCTTTTTTTTAATGAGACACATGAGAAAGTGCCAGAAGGACTGGAATTTTATCTGACTAAATGGAGAACAGCTTTTTCTACAGACTGTCCATCAGCTGGCTGAAAGATGGCAACCACCATTTTCTATCACTTATAAGACAAACTAATTAGGCAGTTTTCAGTTGCAAAAAAAAGATCAATCATAATGTGGAAAATGAACAAGCATCATCCAGCACTCTTATTAAGTGTATATCATAGTACACTTAATAAGTGACACCTGAAACTCAACATACTGCTGTACGTGTTATGTAATGAATGCATGTATGTATAATCTGGTGTTATTAGCAACAAACATCTTCTCATTTGTGGAAAAGGATAGTAAACAAGATCATTTAAACAGTGTTTTGGTTTAATACACTGAGGCAAATCTATCTACAATAAACCTGTATGCAATTCTTCCAAAATTCCCACATTAAACAAATGTATATAAAAAAAGAATATATATGCATTTCGAATGGAAGGCATGTTAGTAATACTCTAACCTCCTGTTGGGTGATATCAAGGATGCGCTCCAGGGTCAACTCTTCAAAGTAAAGACGATCACACTCATCAAAGTCAGTGCTGACAGTCTCGGGGTTGTGGTTGACCACAACTGTCTTCTTTCCAATGTGTCTCAAGGCCCTGATACAGGACACTGCACACCAATCAAACTCAACGCTGCTACCTAGTAGATGATAAAAGCGGGCAAAAATGAATATGCTGGACATAATGTGAACTTCATCACAGCAATTAAATAGCTGCTTAACTGTTATCTGCTTTTTAAATTGGAATTCAATTGACTACTAATCTGGAAGATTTTTAATAATAATTATCTTACAAATCAAACGGTAACTTGGCAATGTTACAGGATGAAAAAAACATATGCAACCATGAAACAATTCATATCAGGAGTAGAATATTCACACATTATTTTAATATTATACCAACATCTAATAACTAAATATCCTAAAAATACAGTTACTAAAAATTAACAGCTATCCCGCAAGTTCATCCTATAAACACACTTATAGGATTACAGTGACTTTTCAAAGTTTAGTGAAGACACCTACCAATGTGATAAGGTCCACAACCAAGAACCATGATGCCCTGATCTTTAAATTCCAGGTCATGCTCCTAGAGAGGTGAATTAAATGACAATTATTTTTCACAACATAATAAATGTATAGGCAGTATACATGTGGAAAGACACCACCTGGATTGCATACCTGACCATGGTATGTGCAGTACAAGTAGTTGGTCATTGCTGGGTACTCGGCTGCTAATGTGTCAATCTGTAATAAAAGAAAATATGTTACATTTATAACTACTAAAAAAAGAAAACTTATCCTGCTCATCGTCTCACTACAGATCTGACCTGAAATGATGGTTTGTAGGTGTGGGTGAACACCTAGAGGTGGACTAAGTTTGAGGGATTTTTTTTCTGATGTTTTGTAGTCTATTCTTGAAGTCACAAGATTACTACTGGCAACCTTTTGATCTCATTTTCTCTGAATATTCTCTTTGACCCTGACAGCTCTTACACTGCGAGCATCGAGTTTAAAGTCTAAATGTTTTTCTTCTGGCCTGAAACAGCTGTCAGATAAACCAAAAAAAAGAGAGAAAAAAAAGACGACAACTGAGACCCAAAATTGCAAAACTAAATAATAAGAATAATTTAGCTTTAATTGGCACGGATTTGATTAAAAACATGTTGAATTTACAAGAATCTGAAAGGTACAATATACAATAGTGCAAGTAAATGAACAACAACTTGCTGTCTGTCATTTATTTTCTTCTCTTTTGGCTTTGTGGCAAAAAGGTTATGGGTTCGGATTTTGAACTGGGGTCTTTCTGCATGGAGCTAGTATGTTCTCCACTAGGATTTCCTTCCACTGTCTAATAGCATGACTGTCGGTATGTTAATTGGCCTCTCTCAATTCCCCTTAGCTGTCAGTGTTTGGGTGCATGGTTGTTTGTCATCTGTGTTGGCCTTTTGTGTACTGACCATGGCGTAATCTTGCTCATTGACTGCTGGAAAATGGCAACAGTCCCCTCTTTACCCATTTGAAAGCAGGTTAAATATCAGTCAAGAGACCCCAAAGATTGAGCCCAGGAAATATCTTATTATGTTTGCTTTATAAAAAGCATGCTTGAATTTAAAAAAATTGAAAAATTTATAAAGGGGGTCAGACTTAAAATATGTAAACGGGTAAATTCACTGACTGTAAGAAACTGGATGGATGGACAGATGGATGAATGGATGGATGGATAAAGTCTGGGATTAGAGATTTATATTTCCTGATATTTATCCAAACATGGAAAGTACTTACATCAAAGTCCATACTTTTCCACACTTGCAGACTGTTAGGAACCCAATAACTAGGATATAGGGATGTGTGATATTATTGATATGGAACCATCTGGGCTGATAAACTGTGGTGCATTATTAATTACAGGTGGCATTGAAATGACAAATCTTATCAAATAAGTTCGTAATGAATCTTCTAACCCAAATGTGTCAAACTCAAGGCCCACAAACCAAATCCAGGCCAGAGTAAGTGTTTCTGTGGCCCTTTAAGCTCTAGCAGGTTAGAGAAGTAGAATGTCAAGACGAAGATGTTATCAGTCAAATCAAGTTAGTTTTAATTTGTATGAGGTCAAATTACATCAATGTAAAAAAAAAAATGCAAGATATTTAATTTTAAGAAGTACTCATCAAATGCAGACAGCTATAACATTTTTGTTTATAAGTAGTTTAATTACAATATTCTGCCACACTGGGGCATTTGAGGACATTCATTAACTTGATGTGCCCTGAAATGAACAAGACCTGCATGTCATTGGAGAAAATATTTCCCTACCATACTGTATATGAAAACCCTTTAACATGCATTTATACTCTAAAGTTTTGTAAAACTGACTGAAGTCAAATGTGTTAAATATGAAGAATTGTTACTTTTACTAATTCGTTTTAAGAATTCATTTTATGTAATGTTGGTCAATATCCTATCAGATTTGTGCAAAAAAATGTGTTCAATCCACACACAGTACCATTTGTAAGCAGTGCAACTCTGGTAGTGGGTCAGTTTTATAAAGTGGCCTGACTAACAAAGGTCTTACCTAAAAATTAGGAACAGTTACAGGTTTTCTATTTTCATTACTATTTAATTTCATGTCATTAAAGTCAATCATTTCTACCTTTTTCAGGCCAAATGAAAAGAGGCACAAAATATTGTATTTATTTACCAGGCACAGGCATTTAAAACTGAATATGAACTCGAAGTCTGAGGCCACTCACCTGTTTTACCCAGGGTCTGATGCCATTACTGACCCTCAGCTCTCTAGCAGCTGTTTCATTGCAGCCAAGAATCTGGCCGACCTGCTGGTCTGAGAAGCCGTCCTGCTTGGCTTTCAATAACAGCTCCTTGGGTACTGTATCGCTGGGTGAAAAGACAAGAACAAGGGGCAATTATACATATCTAACATGAATAACAATTGTTTTAAACACCATAAAGGATTCAGTTAACAGAAAGGTTTCAACAGAAACATCTATCATATGTGCATAATATTTAGTTTTCCAGACATACACAGTCAAAGCACAGAATTCAATCCAGAGTGTTGTTCTAGAGCCATCTTCTGGATATTTTCTGAGAAGGTTTTATTTATCAACTTGCCAGAAGAAAACATGCCTGGTTCATAGCTTGTTTCTTTGAAGTGACAAACTAAAGCAGCGGCAACGCATCAAATCTGTCTCAATCTGCCTAATCCAAGGATCCACATGGTGGATGGTGATGTAACACTCAGGGAAAATATTCAAACTAAGACAAAAAAGTTCACTAGAAAGTCATTTTGCCTCTGATTTCTCTAACATGTTTGATTATTTTCTAGTCTATTGAACTTCAAACATCTCAGTGGGTCCTTTACCCAGTGGTGTAGGCAGCAGGGAATAGTTTACTGTACAGAAATCAATAACAAAATAAACACAGAATAGTGTTGGAAAAGCAAAATAAACTGTTAGGAGCAAAGAATTTAAATAGTTGTTTTTAGAAACATGACTAAGTGCTAAAAATAGAAATATTATCAGACAACGGGTACATACAAAATATTGAAGCTTGACATGAAAAAGTAGATAGATTCCTGCTTGGAAAAACCCCCCAATAATAATTCATAACAATAATGTTATGTAGCTAACTTGTGGGGCACAAGTTAGTATCCTGATCCTGGTCTCTTCAAAAGTAATCATAACTCTTGAACCTTTTTCACATTGTGTCAAGTTATCTCAGAAGATTATAAGTGCAAGCAAAAGACATTTCTATAAAGTATTCACGAGGACTGAAGTCCATGTAGATGATTAACCCCTTGAACACCAAGCCTCTTTTTTTGGATTTTTTTTTTTTTTGAGAGTTCTCGAAAATGACAGCCCCAAAATAAATTCCATATATCTCAGGAACTACAAGGTGTATTTGACTTTCTAAAAAGGAATCATAAAGACTTTGATTGACTCTAAATAAAATAGAGTATTTAGAACTAATCCATTGAATTCTATTTTTTTAAAAAGTCTCTAAATTCATAGTAAACAAAAATTCATTGGTAGGAAAAAATATACAATTTGTTCTGCAGAAGGAAAAACAAAACAATGTATTTTTAATACCACCAACAGCAATGAACTAATTAATTCTGCCAAACTAAGGGGGAAAAATAACAAGAGAAAATTGACCTTGAGTGACCCTGTTGCTCTGTGAAGGGGTGAATTGCTTTGTAAATTTCTTTCTTCAAACAGCTGTGGTTCCACAGGTGTCTCTGACACACATGTTCTGTTCAGCAGACATTTCTTTTTTACAAAAAAGGCTTTCTAAGAGTTGCCAAGGTTTGGGATTGTTAAGGGTTATGATGAAAACCTGAGGATAAGAAAGCGCAGTCAGGAGTGTAGAGAGCAACTATCAAACCCCACAGTACCACAATTCAGCCCCTAAAAGAGTCTGCTCTGCAAAATTCTGCTTAAATGGGAGTGAAATAGCAGCTGCCGTGCCTAAGCCAAATGAGAAAAAAATATATTTTCTACAACTAGGTTAAAAATGCATTAATCTTGATGAAATTGTATGCAACTTTTTTGAAATTACAATTAAAATTGTCTTTAAAAATGCAAGATATATTAAGACAGATTATATTAATCACCGTAAATAATTTAGCTCAATGTATTTTTATTCAAATATCCACTTGTAAAATAGTTCATCCAAAAGAGATAAGCAATTGCTTGTTCTACTCGGTTTCACAATAAACTATATAAATAAACTACTAAAACTAGCATAGTCTTGCCGCCGTAAACTGATCCAGTATGTTTTCCATATTACACTAGAATTGCTTGAACTAAAGGTAAAGACCAAAGGGGTAGAATTATGCTGCTGAAGCCCAAGCTGCTCTTCCTTCTTCTTATGAATGAATTATTTATCTTTTCACAGCATAACTATATTGAAAAATATCAAATCTGTTTTAAATTCCCAGTGCACATGGATAGGCTGTGCAACAAACCCCAGAAACAACAAAATGAGAGCAGCCTGGAAGACCAAAAGCACAGCGGTGCATTCTTGTGTTTAGGAGATTTATTGCCTTCAGCTGAATATTAAGCACTTAAAAAGAAGGAGGATCATTCACAGCTTTTGATCTTAAAAGCAAAGGTGTATCACACAAATAAAATATTTGTTGTACATATGTGCTCAGATAAAAGGAAATGCAGGCTATCTGACAAATGAACAATAAAGAAAAAAATACTAAATATATAGAATCTTGTTCGAGAATGGCAGTGCTTTTTCCTCCTCTTCCTACCTCATCATTATGTAAAGTGCTTCTTTTAGACAGTTTTAAAAGGGGGAATTATGCAAATTATCTTTTATGAGCATTATATCATGTTATAATGTTATTCCCTCATCAAAAACATAACTGGATTATTGTTTGGGCTGCACAGTGGTGCAGCTGGTAGAGTTGTTGCCTTGCAGCAAGAGGGTTCTGGGTTTGATTCCCAGCCCCAGCCTTTCTGAATGGAGTGTGCATGTTCTCCCTGTGCATGGTGGGTTTTCTCTGAGTACTCCGGTTTCCTCCCACAGCTCAAAAACATGACTGTCAGGTTAATTGGCCTCTCCAAATTGCCCCTAGGTGCAAGTGTGTGTGTGGATGGTTGTTTGTGTGTCTCTGTGTTGCCCTGCGACAGACTGGTGACCTGTCCAGGTTGACCCCCACCTCTCGCCCGGAACGATAGCTGGAGATCAGCACCAGCAACCCTCTCCTGACCCCACTAAGGGACAAGGGTGTAAAGAAAATGGATGGATGGATGGATGGATTATTGTTTGGATATTTTTTATGCATGTTTGAAAAATCCTTGAATATCCCACAGCAGTCGTTCAGGGCTCCCTAAGTGCTTGCTCATGCATTAAGACGCCTACCTACCTAAAGCTCTGCTTTGGAGTTTCAGTCATCAGCTGAGCTCAAATGAATAAATTATTTTGATATATACAGCATTTTCATAACAACTGTAGGTAACATAGTCTGTTAACTTTGATATAACATGCCAGTAGGTGCATGAAATATCCCTCTTTAAAAAAAAATCATTTAGCTTCTAAATTGCAGACTGAATGCATAATTCACTGAGCCTTATTTTTAAGTTTATTGTCAATATGGAGCTAAACTGAAATGTTCTGTTCATCCAAATCCTTTAAAGAAAAACAAGCTGTTTGCTGTAAAGCTGCAAATTCATCTTGTGCAACAGAAATACCAAAACAGCTCAAGGATTTAAATATTGTGTTAAATGTTCAAAACTTTTTCTCAATCATTTCAGAAAGTGAGACACATATTATAGTTTCGTTAGCACAGACTGGGATATTTCATGTCTTGGTTTCTTGTAATTTGGATGACTTGATGAGTATGACTTCCAAATAATGAAACCTAAAAATTCAGTTTCAGAAATCTGAAAATTGTGAAAAAGTTTGCAGCAAATTCATAGAGTTGAGAGGATAGAAAAGTATGGTAGTAAAAAGTGAAACACTAACAGGGATGCAACAGCCTTGAGAAGATTGTCAATCAAAATCCATTGAAGAATTTGAGGGGGGAGCAGACCAAGTCAGTGCATCAGGGGCCACTGTGAGAGGACTGGAATTTTATCTGACTGAATGGAGAGACACATAAACTACAAATTGTGCACTCCTCTTATCAAGCCATTCATTAAGCATAAAGTGTCAAAAGCATCTTATCTGGGCTTAGGAAAAAATAACTAGACTGTTACACAGTGGTCCAAAGTGCTCTATTGAGGCTAAGGCAAACAGTCATTTTTGTATGGAAATCAAGGTCCGAGAATCTGGAACCACAGCAGGAAGACACAGTTCCTACGTTGTCTACTATGGAGTTTCCACTCAGTGATAATTTAAGGAGCCACATCATCTGCTCGAGTTGGTTCACTGAGTTTTCTGAAGAACATATTCAGCACAGCCATCTACCAGGAAAATTAAGAGCACTTAATATATCCTTCTTCTCACAAACTTTATAGAAATGCTGATTTCATTTTCATCCAAACAAACCAGGCTTCCATTACATAGCCACCAGGTCATCACTTTTATGCCTTGATGAAAGAGGCCCAACTAAGTTTTAAATTTATAGAAATAAACATACTTTTCATAAGAAAGGGATTTCCTTTTAAAATATGCTTTTCTATTGATCCTCTGCAATATTCAAATTTTAATAACACTATGATTCTGGAGAACAGCATGTACCTTATGAAGGAGCTCTCTCTTTTTCCTCATTCTGACCAGCTGCTGTTTGTTTCCAGCAGTTTGACAAATCTATTGTCTGTTGGCGGTCAAAGAATTTCTATCACCATGAACAGCAGTCAAGAAAACAAATTTCAACTTTGATTTGAATGCAGCACAAGGTTAACTGAGCTTTGCGCCCCTGTACACCGAGGTGGGAGCTAAACTCTACCTGCACTTTGCTCGACACAGATCAAAACCACTGAAGTGCTAAGCATCCCATACAAAAATAGAATTGAGTGCACAGCGGAGCTGGTACTCTATTCAGCCTCAAAGTTAATTTACAATGCCATCAGCCTAATGCAGGAATAATGAGGTTGTTGACATGCAGCTAGCCTAGCAAGTCCAGCATTAAATTCCTTGTAATCAATAAACATATTTTCTTTCAACATACACATAATGGATAAGATAAAACTTTTTGATTAATAGTGCTATTCATTATGCATTTGTGCAGTACATACGATAACATTAAAGTCTTAACTTTTTTCCACATTATGTGCATGATTGTTATTCACTACAAATTACAGAAAAAGTTTAATGTGTAGTGTCTAATGTGCAATAGAGCTTGAGTCCACCTGCACTCAGCTCTATGCTTCATTAGTCTGACAACAGCCAGATGTTCTGCGTTCATCCGAAAGTCCAACACTAGTGCAGGTAGCGACAATTACAACGTTCCACCGTGTATCAGGTTGCCCACCGGATGACTAGCCATTAAATTTTAACCAGCAGAAGAAAGCAAGAGGTCATCCATGGCTGATCCATTATAGCTCATCATTTCTTTGATTTGAGTCATTTGGGAAAGAGCCGGAGGGCAAAGCAGTGCAACAGAGAGAAAGACGGGAAAGTGAAAGTGAGCCCTTTGAAAGAATACAACTGAAAATTTATGAAGACCAAAGTTGTTGGAGTTTTTTTTGTTTGTTTTTTTACCTTGATTGTATCATATTCACCCATTTGTGGTTCCAAGAAGTGCTACTGAAACTAATGCAGCACTACAATAGCCAATAAGGGTGTTCAAGAAAGAATTGTTTATGTGCAATCCTTAGCTGTGCCTTGGGTTTCAAATGTAGAATTCAGGACAAAACTAAATGCAAATGAATCAATTATTAAACTTTTATTAGAATAATTTAATAAAATGAGTAAGTCTTAAGTTCTGGTTTTTAACCAGAAGAAACTCTGAGGTAAAACTCTGCATCAGCAGGAAGAGTTCAGCAATATGGTGACTTGTTCTTGATTGATAGCAGGACAGAGAGGAAAATGTATACATTATTTGGGGCTATGAAGCAACAAGGTTGTTTCTTCTAAACCTTAATGGTTAAAAAAATATGGTGGGATACAGATAAATTGTGACAAGTGGTTTAAAAAAAATCTATTTTAATATATGTGAGCACAGTTTAGTATTTTTTTATAGTCAAACTTTGACTTATTTTATAATATTTTCAAAGTTCTATCACTTCTAAAGATGGAATACTACTGGAGAGATGCAATTAAAGTTGAGGGCACATTTTCTGTCTGAACGATTTCATTTTATAAAGCAGATATTTGGATTTAAGAAAGTGAAAACTATGAAAAAGGTTATCTGTGACTGTTGGTGCTGAACAAAATTAAACAAGTGCCAATTATTTCTAATTATATACCTACGACTTCAATGAAAATAAATGCTGTAAAACTTGACAGTCGTTTGCAAAAATCTTTTTCACAATTTAGGTAAACAATGCCTTTCGGATGTTGAAACTTAATTGTAGGTTTTATCACTGGATATCAATTTTTCTTTTAGAAAAGCTTGTTTTTATCTGTTTTGCCTTGTATAAAATTCATCCAGCTCTGCACAATTTATCCTTTATGTTACCTGCAGTAACTTCATTAGTCTGACAACAATGCCATCAGCCTTGTTATTAGTTTCAGTCAGATGATTCTCTGCAAAGATATACATTACATTTATTTTAAACCAGAGTTTTAAAATGTTTGGGTTGAGAATTCCATGATGATTTTTATTATTTGACTGCATTCTTTGTACACAAAGTGATCTCACCTGGTACATTTCATTTTGGCAGAAAACTAAGGTCAGGAAGAACTACTAAAACTATTGTATTTATTATATTATTTGTGCTTTGCTTTGCTGTTATTTTTCTCTGCATTACTGTGTTTTCTGTTGTTGCAAGGTAATCATTTTATGTGGGTATTTTGATATTTTGTGAACCGGTAACAACCATAACAAAGCAAACAAGTACATTCTTTATACATTGTTTATTGCATTTTGTACATAGCTAGACTTTTTGTGATGCACTTTTCTTCAACCTTTGCAACTCCACTTTAATTTTTTTAATAAACACTTTCTAGAAATCTGAAATACCATTGATAAAGTCTGAATAAAGATGTTAAAACATCCTTGAATAATAATAATAATAATAATAATAATAATAATAATAATAATAATGTGATAAATCATGGGATGTCTTAGTTTTTTTATTAAATATACTGTGAATCTTGCCAGACTCAAACTGAAGTCAAACTGGGACATGAAATGACCAAAGTGATTTTTGTTGTAAATAAATTGACACAAAAAAACCTGGATGTGGTCTGTTGAAGTAGATTTTTCCTGATCAGGAAAAAAATGTTCGACTTTCATAATAACTAGGATCTGTGAATGTAATTAAGACTATCTGCCTGAATGTTAGTGCGCAGAAACCCACAAGTTCTTGTGCCCAGAGGCCCCACCAGGTATTCACTCTCCATCGGTGTTACCTGCTATAGTTTCCAAGGTTTTGCTCCAACTGTGTTATTCTGCGAAGTTTGCGGAGGAACCACTTATCTATGGCCGTGAGCTGATGAATCTGATCAACACTCATACCCTTATGCAGCGCCTGAAAAGGAAAACATGTGAAAGAGACAGAGCATCAGTTTTCATTTTTCATCGTCACCCTATTCATCACTTACTCTCCTGAAAGCTGGCATTCAGAAGGTTTCAGCTGATGATGAGCATCCAGTGATTTCAAATGAAGACTAGTGGACAGTAAACATAAATAACATGCTGTTGTCCATTCCTCCTTCAAGGACTGCTTCAGATGACATATATATTGCAGGAGAAATATATTACTTTGGCATTTCATTAAGAAGTGTTGTTTAAACACCCTGTGTCATCAACATATAATATAACAGAGGCTGTGCTCTGACAACAGACAATAAATATATATATTTATATATATTTTTTTATTAGGCGTCTGACAAGTAAAATAGCCTCAATAATGTGGAAGGATTTTAGACAAACAATTCCATGCACAAGCAAGCACATTATGTATGCTGCTGCTTTATATGTGAATATCTATGAATTTAGTAATGCCTTTATCAGAATACGGTTTTAGTTTTTATCATTTATCAATACATCCACAGCTAATAGCATTCTGTCAACCAACTTCCCACCTAAGCTGTGGATCTCTGCAGCTTCTCCAGAGCTGAGTCTCTTTGGCTGCTTCTTTGATTTTACATTCCTTATCTGGCGTTTTAGTTTAGATAATCGACCATGTCATAAAGCATTTGCAGTTGTGTTATGCGCTTCCTGTTTTCAGATGATGAATTCAAGAGTGGTTCATGATATGTCCAAAGCTTAGGATATTGTTTTACATAGTCGCTCTTCTTTAAGCTTCTGAACAACTTTTCCCTTGACTCGTCTACTGTGTTAGTTGGTTTTTAAAGCACTGTTTTCGTCACAGGGGGAATTAAAATACATACATAGGGATGCTACTTACTAATTAGTCAACATCTGACAATAATGAAATTTTATCAAATGGTACAAGAGTAAAGTGGACTGAATACAAACGTGCATCACGTTTGACAGAATTTCACTTATAACGTTTTTACAACAGGTTTAACTTTTTTTTCCCACTATTGTGTTTTAGTATATCAAATGCCCCCAAAACAAGAGTGCTTGGCTGTGTAGGAACAACATGTTAAGAAGTTCAGGGGAATGTTTTTGAAGGTCTTGTACATTCTATACCAGAAATATGATAAGGATTTTACATTTTGAACAATGTGTTACTAACTGTAATATTATAACTCCTTTATATGGGCTCACTACCTGAGCCTTCGATGTTTTGACAGTGACAGCCTCATTTTGCTTCTTTCACAGTTGGTGATTAAAACTACTGAAGTGGTGAATATGTGCAAGGTTTCCAATTTGCAATAACTCTCCTCTGTGTTTGAATAAAAAAGATTGACCCTGCACGGCTTAAGCTGCTTCTCATTTCACCTTTAAAAACTATGCAGACTAAAAGCAATTCACTCGCAATTCTCTGCAATGAGACACAGAGATGGATAGAGAACAAAAATTGAAAGATATTATGCAATTTAGATGAATCTCCGTAACATACTTCAGAAAGCCACATTGTCAGACAATCAAAGTGTTTTGCGTGTTTTCCTCTTGCTGTTCATGTAAAGACATGCCTTCAAAGACAAGCTTTTCTACACAATTAATCATTCATTGCTGCTCATGCAGAAGGCGAGGGAAAATAAATTTCATTAACACTTCAAAATGTGGCTTTAATGAGCAAACGGTAGTCAGTCTCATTTATTATTAATATTTTAAAGGATCTACGCACCTTGGCAAGGGAGAAGATGCGGGTGCTGGAGGGCACAGCCAGCTCCTGCTGAAGGTTCTGTGTGTTGCCCCAGGCCTTCTTGAGTGGCAGTCTGGGAACAAAGCCATCCACAGATGGATGACACATCCTCAAGGCCTTCTGCACACTCTCCTCAAACGTTCGACCCACCGCCATCACCTGAATCCACAAGAGGGGAAGGTTTGTGACTAAATGAGTACGCAAGTTAGGAAGTGTTTAATTATATATGTCCTACCCACCTCTCCAACACTTTTCATGGCACTGCCTATTTCCAATGACATGCCCTGGAAGCGGTCCAGGTCCCAGCGGGGAATCTTGGTGACAATGTAGTCTAAACTTGGCTCAAAGCAGGCTGTGGTTTTCTCTGATACGGCGTTTTTGATGTCTGGCAAAGGGATTCCCAGAGCTAGCTTAGCAGCTACAAATGCCAAGGGGTAACTGTGAACCACAGCAAACAGCAGGACCAATATCAACTTTGGGGAAGCAATTATTAGACTATCTGTACAAGACAAATAATGTAAATGCATCTTTGTCATGTTGTTCACATTGTGCTATTGTACAATATTGATGCTGTAATATGTAGACCAATTTTGAAACTGTTGTCTTAATATAGTGTAGCTTAATTTATAATACTACATAGTAGGAATAAGCTATGATATTTTTAAAAATTACTCTGACTAAAACCGCTGATTTACTGTCATAATGTTAAACTTAAATTGAAGAAATTATGGTGGGTTTGTTAATTGAACAATTCAATAAATGTGGGGTCAGATCTCAAGATATTACAATGCCAAAATATTTCTCATCAAAAGGAAGCTTGTCACCAATTACAGCTAAATGTGAGCAGAGGTTCTCATCTGGTGAGTTAAGTTAAGGTCATTACCATGGAGCAGAATATGAAGGCGAGTGCTTCAAAGGGATAGTTCAGATTTTCTGTAAAACCAAAACTACTTTTGTTAATTTATTAATCACTAAATGACTTGACATGAAAATACATTAAGAATCTCTTGCTGTTACTAACCTTGTAGACCACTTTCGTCTTTTGATCCAAGTCTACTCTGAATCCTCAGAAGCAACTTTCCGTTATTTAACGGAAAGTTGTTAAATGGCTAAAAAAAAAGTACGACTACAATGCATTTATACAAAATATGGACTGTTCAATTCAATATATTACATGCATTGCATTCTTCACTGATAACAATTCAAGACTTCTTAAACCTTCATGTTTCTGACAAAAAAAACTATAGAATTTTCAGTTTCCCTAAAATTTACTGAAATTTCGTCTGATGAGACGAATTTATCATTTGCCAACCTTGTCCTTAGTTTTATTTGTGCTGTGTTTCATTTTTCCTAACCACAACATTCTGCAGAAAATCCTATAAGTTTTGCTACACAAACACATATATCAGACTGAACAATAATGCTAGTTACATACCCCAGACAGCATAAGTTCTCTTTACATATGCAGTGTGTTACTACTACATTGACATTTTTATTTCAATTTCTAAACAAAACATGTGACCTAAATGCATACAATTTCATACTAAATGGATAGATATGTGGAAGATGCTGAAGTCTGCAAACAGTCCTCATCAAAACCCATATTGAAGAACACATGAGCAAAAGCTGGATTACACTTATGTTTCGATTTTTCATTTTAATGAATGATTGATTTTTAGGCAAAAGTGTTCTCACTGAAAAAGGCACACATTATGAGGCAAGTGATTATGAATCTGTAAAGAAATAAGCTGGAAAGCAATTTTCACACCCAAACGTCTCTCCCTGTGTTTAATGTTGTTTTCATCCTCTCCCTTCAATTTGAAATTCATTTACAAAACTGTTGAACAATAAATACTGACACAGTGTCAGCAAAAGTATGAGGCCTTGGTCTTTCTGTATTTACCGAAGTTGGTGAAAATGTAAATAGTTTTCAGTTAGAGGTCTTTTTTTTTCAATCGAAGCTTTTTTTAAAAGTCTCCATAAGCTTGAGGAAGGTGCTGCAACACATTTAAGTAATGGCATTGCCAAACAAGGAACCAACAAAAGTGCAAGCAAAGCTGTCCATGTGGCACCAGATCAGTGTCCATCATCAAAAATGCAATATAGACACAACAGTAGTGCACCATTATGCCCACATTATGCCTCTTCTCTTTTTATAGACAACAGAAACTGACAAAAATTTGGTGTAAAAGTTAAGATGCTGGCAAATTTTCTTTTCCAAAGTAGTAAGATGTGGGTATATTTTTATTCCTCCAAGATGACATTCTTTAAATTTGCACAAAAGTGCAGCATCTCTAATTTGAGGGAAATGTTGCCATGACTAATGGGGAAATATCCTCCTAGCAGTTCCTGATTCCTACTGAAATTATTGTAGATGGATTGTCATCTTACTTCTAGTTACACAATTAAATCACATTTTCCGAGGCTCTAAACAGCATAAATGTTCTCACCCAGTAGCTTTGGATGCTAAAGCTGAGCTTCTTGAGAGCCGGGCATTAACCTCAATGATGCAGTATTCCAGCGATGATGGATGCAGAGCGTACTGGATGTTGCACTCGCCCACAATTCCTAGGTGACGCACCACCTTAATAGCCGTCTCACGGAGCATGTGGTACTCCTCATTGGACAATGTTTGACTTGGTGCTACGACTATGGAGTCACCTACAAAATAAGTGAAGAGGAGGGTGTGAAGATCTAAAAAGTCTGCGGGCTTGAATGAATATAAAAATTAAATATTAAAATGATATTTTAGCCAGAAAAATTATCAGCTAATCTAAAACTAGTGAAGATAAAACAAATCAAATCCAAATTTAATTAACTCAAGTGCCGTAAAAAGTCGTTTGTCACTCTCCTGAATGCACAAGCAAGTTTCAACATCAATGCCTGACCTCAAAATTGCTGTTGTGAAGGAATAATAAGATATATCAATAAACATACTTCAAAACCTTGTTAGCAACCTTCTCAAAAGTAGTTTAATATGTTATGTTCACAAAGGGGGAGCCGATTCCATACTAGAGCCTCTTCAATAAGAATAAGAAATTGGTGTGTGTACCTGTGTGAATGCCCAGTGGATCAAAATTCTCCATGTTGCAAACCGTAACGCAGTTATCAGCCACATCTCTCACAACCTCATATTCTACCTCCTTCCAGCCGAGTAAAGACTTCTCCACCAGAATCTGACTGCTCATGGCCAAGGCCTACAGTATCAACACAATGTTATGAAACGTGCAAAAAATGTTAGGAAAATGCAATTAATTGCATTAACATTTTCGACTCATTAAAATTGATGTAATTAAATAACCTTTATTATTATGTGTTAAAGTCTCAGCCCTCATAATGATAACTTTAAAAAGACTATACACTATACCTTCTGGGCAGTTTCTTCCAATTTTTCTTTGTTAGCGCACAGACCAGACCCCAGACCTCCCAGAGCATAGGCTGATCGTAACATCACCGGATACCCTATTTTCTCTGCTGCTTTCAAGGCCTCAGACACCTAAAAGATGCACATGAATCATTTAAGACCACAATTTCTCTCAAAATGTCTGTATACAAAAAGCATGCAGCTGTAAATAAACTGTAAAAGTTACATATATATGGGATCCTAACAAACTAATTTAGATACTTGCCGACTCCACAGCAATGCTGGGTGCAATCTTCTCATTGATCTCCATGAGTTTATCAGCAAAAAGTTGCCTGTCCTCTGTGGCCATGATGGATTCCACTGGGGTCCCGAGGACTTTCACCCCATACTGCTCCAAAATGCCACGCTGAAATAATTCCACTCCTAAACAGAATTTTATTTATGTACATGTAATTAAAACATGTTGAATCTGCTAAGGCAAAAGAAATACAATTAGGCACACTGGTTGCAATAAAAGTTTTAATAAGTGGATTTTCTAGTCTTTTCAACTGCAAACACATCATACCACAGTTAAGTGCAGTCTGTCCACCCATAGAAAGCAGAATGCCGTCAGGACGCTCGGTTTTAATCACTTCTGTTACAAACTCTGGTGTCACTGGCAGAAAGTAGACAGAGTCCGCCTGCTTGGAGCCCACTTCATTAGTTTGAACAGATGCTATGTTAGGGTTCATCACCACTGTCTTCAAGTTTTCCTCCTAAATTAAAAATAAAATAAATAAATAGCAATTTGAAAATTTGAGAAGGAACCAATATGATCTTACTGATATTTGACCTTGCAAAAAAGAAAAAAAAAAAAAGAATGTGTGAGAGGAAACAAAAATGTGAGTCCATAAAACAGTGGTCCAAACCATGTTTCTAGGAATCTAGTTAAACTGGTACTAGATGACAGAAAAGTTACAAACTTCATTCATGCGAGTATTGGTCTGCACACTGAGCTACTAAATGTTATTTTATAAATATTATAGATTTAGTACTTATGTACTTTGGGGTATCAGTTTTTCACCTGTCTAGTATTGCATGTCCATCACCTTTGTTGACGATCGGACAACAGCAGCCATATTTGCAGTTTGCCAAATCTGGCTTGCTCTTTGGTAAACTGCAAGTCAGATTTCTCACAACCTAAAAGTTGATTTCTTCTTACTCCCTATTTCCATGAGATTTTGCATAAAGTGGATAAATTGACTCATTTTAACTACTCCAGTTTAAATAAAACCAAATAGAAACCATATTTTTCACATTTTTATCTGTAAAAAAAATTGAAAAGCATAGCTTCATTTCCTTTTTCATAACTGGATGTTATGTGATCTTGATCTGTCACTTAATATCCCATTATAATACGTTAAGCTCGCAGTTGTAATGTCACAAAATGAATACCTTTGAAACATACTGCGTCACACCATGAATGTGGAAAAGTTGTGAAGAACTCAGCAAGGGTGTCACAGAGATGCAAAACACTTCTGAAGCATCTGCATTTTGAAAGGAACACTTCAGGGTATCTGTCTCATTAATTGAATCTAAAAAGAAAAGTAGGTCACGCTTGCGAGACAACAACCTAAAACACAAAGTTGTTAGCAAAGTTCAGGGTAAGCCCTGCTTAGGTCAATAAAACAGAGTCTGCTGACACCTTGCTGATGTAGACAAATGATCATTCAGAGGGGGGTCTGGATGCCTTGGAAAGGGATATAAATACTTCTTTAATTCCCAGTTTAAGGTGACAGGAATATGTGAAAAATCAGCATGAAACAATGTTAGATCACTACAGTTAGCTGGGTCAGACCTAACTGGACAGATAAGACACTCTGGCCAGTTCATATGTTCTTACTCTCACATGCAGACATGGACAAAGGAAGCATATTTCTTTCTTTGCATATTGTTTAGAATAATTGTCTGGATAATTGTAATTGATAATGAAGAGCATCGATGGAATACAATTATGCCAAGGATTCCATGTAATCACCGATATATCTATTTAGGACAAGAAAACAATAAGTCATGTTCTGAACTGATCAACCAGTATAATCTTGTTTGTACGTCAATTGTATTGTAAAACTGAGTCCTACTTTCAATGCATTGCCTGTTCCCGCCCAGAACTGGTAATTGTTTTTGAGCAGGCATGACGTTGATTTTTCTAGATAAATCATCCAGAAAGGAGCCAGCTCACTTGTATCTTCATTAATTAAGTGAATGTGTAAAGTTTTATAACTAAGCAACCTGAAGCTAGCAGCTCGTATGAGAAAACCCACAATCTGCTGAAGTCACTATCAACTTTATTTTCCTAAAGTCAGTGTGCAGAGTAAAAGTAACAGTTTATTGGCCAAGATGAGATGCATCCTGAGAAATCGACTTCAGACTCCAGATTTACCAAGACCGTATAGATTTACCAAGTTGTCCAAAACATTCCTCAGACCTATTGGTTTTTATTGCCCTGACAGCAACATGCAGTTGCCACAAATTCATTGGCTGCACACCAATCATATTAATCTCCCTATCCACAGTATCCCAAAGGTGCATTGCAGCTTTAGGACCTGGTGATTGTGATTTCATTGGAGTGCAGTTGAAATATCGTTGTTTTCAAGAGACCAGGTGGAGACTATTTAAACTCTACAGTGTAGTGCATTATTCTGTTGGAACAAAAGTCTATTCAGTTTTGATGAACCAGTGCAAATTATAGCCTCAGATTTCTGTCCTTAACTGACAAGAATGTAAACCACAGTGTTTTTGTTTTATTTTTGTGTTGGGTTTTTTTCCGTAGCCTAGAAGCTTTGACGTTCACACATAAGAGATATTTTGGTTGTAATGAATGATTATTTAAGATACTGTTGGTTTTCTTTCATCTGGAAATAGTCAGCATTCCTCACTTTATTTACGACATAAACAAGACAATATAATCCAGTTGGCTGCTGCTTACAGGCTATTTTCTCAATTCTGGAAAATTCTACGTAAGATCAAGAAATAGCTGTCATTGGCATTCTAAGTAGACAAGCAGTTTCTAAAATACTCACCTGCTCATCCAACAGATGTGTGTCTTGTAAAGTGGAAATTAGTATATGCCTTAGTGCATTACTGATGTGAAAAAAAAGTGTGGATAGGAATTTTAAATATAAAATATTTCTGACATATTAAATATTTAAATATAATTATATAATATATAATTGTGTTATATTTAGGTACAAGTGCATTGTTAACATATTTTCATTGCTACTGATAACAGTTACAATCTGTACACCAACAGGAGGCCTGATGAGCCTCTTACCTTCATGGCCTTGATGGCTTGAGATCCAGAATAGTCAAACTCACCAGCCTGACCTATAGACAGACCACCTGACCCCAGCACCAGCACTTTTGAAACCTACATCATGACAAAAAAAAATGTGAATACAGCAAATAGTTAAAAGCTTCATATTTACAAAAAGCAAACATGCAGAAATTGGTTCTTTTTTTGCAATGGAGAAAAACTGAATTATTTCATTTGCATGCAACTCCTGCAACGAAAAAACTTTGTCCATAAAGTTTTAGCTACATTTATGTAATCTAACATCAATATCCTTGACTATTTTTGAGTATTTACCAAATGCAGATATACTTATTTATGTTCTGATATATTTCACAAACATCTTGTTTGGTGCGTACTCTTATAGCTTTTACATGCACCAATGTTAATGAATCTTAGCATTGAAATGCAAAGCATTTCTTGTACCTGTGCTCTGGGGGGAATGCAAGGGTTCTTGGGCATCACTGACGCAATGTTAGTGTACTTTCCATTCTTTATCAAGGATATGAAGGCGTCAAACAGAAACTGTGGAAACAAAGACATTTTAATTATAAAAATAATATTCTGAAATATACAGAATAATATCCTACTAAGAAAATATAAAGACATCTTTAGACACTATTAAAGAGACTGTGACACATGTGGAAACAACCAGACAGGAATTAATTTCTTTGAACTTACTTGTTACCCCACAAAAAGTGTAATTGTTCTCCGATCTTGAAACTATTTTTCCTTATTAACAACATAACTCACCAAAATCAGTACTTTGAGTTGTATGAAGGGTGCTTTATAGATTAAATTGACTGATTGATTGAAAATTACCTAGGAAGTTAAATGAACTAACTATACAGAAAAATTGTATTAAAAAAAGATCTAATTTAATTCCACACCAAAGTCAGAAATCCCACAGAACAAGTGTAAATAAAACAATTATTATGAAAAATACAAGTTGATTTTAATATCATTACTTTTAATATGGGAACATTAAAGTACAGTGTGGCCTTGTCATATCAGCCTAAAATGGCATTATTAATTTTGACTCCAAGCAGAATAACAGAACAAAAGCTACACATTAACTAAAAAACTAAAGTGTGATACACTAAGTGAACCAAGTGAATACAGGGAAGAGGAGGATGAATCAAAGCAGTCTTCAAAGCTAATGTTCTGCTTTATGTAATCTGAATACAGTTATTAAACATCACTGTACACCTGCTGATAGAAAACTAACCTCAAGAAGCCCGACGCTAAGAAGTGAAAATCTCTACACAATGCAAATTAGGCACAGATAGCAGGGGAAGGTAAATGTCTTAGGTCCTAAACATTATTGATGTGTCTGCAAACAGTTATGGCATAACACAAATAGACAAAACTCAGTAAAGTAAATTTTGTGTTTTTTGGAAAAAAGTGTTTGCAATAAAATAGAAATTGTTTGAGCTTTGCAGAAAGTAGGTGCTTATTGAATTCATGTTATTAAAAAGGTTAAAAGAAAAAAGCAAAATCTCTCCTTTTGTGACAAGGTAGAACAAGAAAGAAAATAAGGACAATCACACAGAACCACCAACACTCTACTGCAGAAGAGTGGGCACTATAAGTATTTTTCTAAATGATCTGGACACCAATGCAATACATTCTGCTGTCCAGACAGATATTAATCTTTATTTCAGACTTGCACAAACTTTGTGGCTATACAAAGTTTTGTGTAGTATAAATATTTTATGTACAATCTGTATTTCTTTGGGATTTTAACTGAAAGACCACACAGGGGAGACTATGTTTGTGAAGAGGGCAGAAAAGGATTTCAAGTCTAAAGATTGTTTTACACATAAAAATCTCAAAAGTGTAAGTTGATGTTTTGTACCGGGGATTAAAAACTGGCATTTTTGTCTGTTCTGTTTTGCAGAAAGGCAAAACCTAGTAAGACTGGATGAAGCGCATTTTAAAATGTTCATCTCTTGCCACAGTTTCAGATTTGGATCGAGATCCAGATTTTGGATGCAAGCAAAACCGCAGCATGATACCGCAAACAATGTGTTTCACCACAGGAGTGGTATAGGGTGATGCACAGGGTTATATTTGTACTACTACTTTTATCATATGTAGGGCAAAATAGTTACATTTGTGTGTCATCTAAACAAAGCACTTTCCTACATGTTTGCTGTGTCCACTTCATGTTTTGACCTACTGCAAACCAGATTTATTCCAGTTTTCTTTCAACAACGGCTTTTAATATGTTGTTGCGTTTCCATAAAGATCAGATTATTTGCTGTCTAGTTGATAGATTATTTTTCCTGGCCTCTTTCCTTCAGCTCTCCCAGAGTTAACATGAGCCTCTTAGCTCATGTTATGTCACATTTTGTAATGTGAAAGTACTCATTTGGCATGAATAATTTTGCGAAACACTGAAAGTAGAACGTCTCAAAACAAATATTTATTTATTATCAATAAAAACCTGAATCCAAACCTCTCATTGTTGCATTAATGTCATACCAATAGATTTCTTTTTTAAACAGAGAACCAAAACCTACCAACAGCTAACAACAAAAGACACAAATATATAGATAAAAATTATTTCCATTTCTAATTTGCAAACTCCACTGTTTAAGTGCTTCTCTTTTCTAGGCCATCATCGGTGCAAGTCCTATTTTGGCAGAATATGTGGAATTTTACCTTGGTCAAATCCTCTGAATAAACCTTTAATTAGTTGCAATATGGAATTCAGGTACTTTATGCAGCACCATCAAAGTCTTTAATTACCTCAGTGTCAGTGGGACCACCCTTAGCCTCCGGATGGAACTGGGCCGTGAAAACAGGCTTAGTGTTGTGCATGATGCCCTGGAAAATATGCATATTGTACATAAAGTAATCTAACAAAAACTACTGATAGCAGTCCAGAAGCAAGAGAGTATTTTAAAAACTGTTTTTGGAAACGTTTGAAGACTCTTTGTAATCTGCTTGAATGCCATCTTTTAAGAAAATTTACAACACCAATTAAAACAAATATGCATATGTACTGACAAGCATGTAGAGTGAAATTAACCTCATTGGTGCCATCATTAGCATTGACAAAAAGTGGACTCCAGCCTGCGGGAAGGGACTGGCTGTCTATGCCGTAACCATGGTTTTGTGCTGTAATGAATGCCTGTCCTGTCATCACATTCAGCACTGGCTGGTTCTGGCCTCTGGAGAATGACAGGTATGCATTAAATCTAAATACTTTTATTCTTTTTCAGTTAAGGGAGGCAACATTAAAAAAAAATCTGTTTATTATATACAGAATATTTTAATGATTGGGATTTGTGTTAATTACGTGTATTTATTTAATGTAAAAATGAGTTTATTCACCTGTTACCCATTGGCAGTTTATATGACTTTGCTCCTGCTGCCAGAGCCGTGATCTGATTGCCCATGCAGATCCCAAACACCGGTTCAGGCCGATCACTCTCAAGCACCTTGAAAAAAAAAAAACAAATAGTTACAAATTAGATATAAACCTAATTTTCAACATTAAGATTATCAAAGCACTGATCAGAAATTTGTGGTCTATTTGGTTGATTCTTATTTCTCTTTAAAAAGTCAACCTAATAGTATTTCAAATGTTTCCTCTACATCTTTTTACTTTAAGTGGTCACAAACATTTTCAGTGCATCCAATCCATACCTTGCGGACATTGTTGATGAGTGTTTCAGCCAGTGATGGGTCTCCTGGGCCATTTGATATAAACAAGCCATCATAGTCTAAACTCAGCAAGTCCTGGTCCCACGGTACAAGGTGGACCTCTGTGCCTCGCTGCATTCATAGAGATATATGCAACGGACTGTCTTTAGAGATTATGTGGCCAACTTTCTTTTTTCACAAAATTAAGAAAAATAGCAGTGGAATTTAAAATGTATATGTTATAAGGAGAACAATCAAAAAGTTACAGAAGTTTTACACTTTTACGTACAAATGTATAGCACCAACGACAGGTGAAGGGAATTTACAGTGAACCAATTCAGCGTTTTGCCATTCCTACCTTAACCAGTAGCCGGATTATATTATGCTTAATGCCACAGTCCACAGCCACAACTTTTATTGGGTTCCCTTTCCCAAAAACTTTGATTTCCTAATGAAAACGGTGACATGGTGCATGAAAATCTTTGCAGCTTTTTCTTAATAGCAGGAATGAAAACAAAAGTGCCTTGTTGTTTCCACCTTGGTTGAAACTTCGGCTATAAGGTTTTTCTGGTTGGGATCAGATATTTCTATAGGCTGTCCATCAAATTCAATCTTTGCTAAAACAGTGCCCTGCGGAGGAACAAAAACAAATCAGTGAACAATCAGCTACTCTGTTTATTCCATGCAACAGAGCTTAAAACCTTAACATTTACAAGACCTTGTCTCTGATGATCTTGGTCAGCATCCTGGTGTCTATTCCGAACAGTGCAGGGACCTTTATAGTAGAAGGGAGAGTTAATTTCCAAAAATGCTCCTATTCACCTCTGGTGCTGCACTGAGCGCTTGCTAATTTGAAAACCAACCTGCTCTTCTTGTAGCCACTGACCCAAAGACTTGACAGAATTCCAGTGGCTATATTCATGGCTGTAGTCTTGAACAAGAAGACCGGACACCTATTGGTATCAAAGTAAAATATTACCCTTAAGGAAAGTTCAAGTTAATAAGAACTTGAGTCCGTTTGATGGATTTTTCAAAAGAGTGTGATGTAAACAACTGCAACGTTCGCATTAAATACTAGAAGATAACAAGCAAGAAGGTAAGGTAAGCCCCATAATCTCAGCAACAACAATATGGGCAGAACAGTAAATTATTTCAATGCTATTTTTCATCTACAAAAAAAAAAAATCTAAAACAAAGCAATGCTGTTATAAAGTGTGGACCTGCATATAAATGCTGTTTCTCCTAAAGGATCAAAGAAATCCTGAGGATTTAAAGGCATACAGAAATAGATTTCAACAAAACTCACAATAATAATCTCTCTCAATCTTGTTTGTTGGTGCCGTGCACATTCAGCCTCCCACATAAGAATATGAACGTAAACATTAGATCTGCTGATTCAGCACCTTTTCTTATGCAGAGGTGGGAATATGTTTATTTGTGTTTTAGTATTTATCCACTGTAAAACAGAGAAGTATTATTACTTATTTTTGCATGTTGCTGTTTAAGTTCCTTTTCTCAAGTTTTATTTTTAATTTTTAATAATAATGCATTTATTTGCAAAAATCTTTCAAGTCTTTCGAGTGTCACTTAACATTCACAGCTTAATGTGAGCAAAGGTTAAAAGTGCTATAGAGAGAACATACAGAGCAGAGATCAGAGCAGCTAAAAAACCTGAGTCCCAAGGTCGACAGATGGGCATTTGGCATGGAGAAAAGAGAGCTAAAAGAGAAATAAAGCGTGCAGTATGGTGTGTAAACACAAAGGAAATGAGTAAGACAAAAGAGTGGCTATCTTCTGGAGGGTTTTGGATGAGGAGCCAGTGAAGTCCCTTTAGATAAAACTTAAAGGGATGTGGTTAGTAGATCTGATGAGTAGATGGGATTCTGGAGACAACGTGGGGTGGTGAGTTCTGAACCCGATAAAGTTTATAGAGGGATCTGTGTGGTTAACCACATAACAAACCAAGAAACAAAATGCCAAGCAGAAATGTCTAAAGTACACAATATAAGAATTTTCAACGCCACAAAGGAGGCTCAATTTAAACCCGTCTATATCACCACTCTGAACTCATATCTTACTTTATAGCCTTTCAGGTTTGCAGTTTTAGGCTAAACCAACTTTCAGACATATATCCTATTTAATTATCAATTTCGTGATGATGTCACATGGGGCTCTAGAGGTTGCAAATGTGAGTGTCTCAGTGTTGCACCTAAGAAACATCTATGGCTGCACTCGTATGACTTTTGGAGGAAAACAAAATGTTTTATCCATCTGTAAATTCTCCCTGTGGTTCACAAATTAGGCCCATATAATACTCTAAAACAATCAGGAACTATGAAGCTCTCTGGGTACATCTAAGCTACTTGGATAATGCAAAGTTTTTAGCTTTTGAACTGTAGTGCATAAGTCAAAGTGGTTGGGTGTTGTTATGCAAAACCTCTCAATTGACTCTTTGGCCCTGAACCACAGTTTGCTACTGTAGGATAAACAAATCTGGATCACAACTGTAGAACCACAGACTATCACAAATGTTGAAAAAGACTGTACTACATTAACTCCAAATCCAAATGTTGTCTAAAAGAGACAGGCACATACATCTCTTTTTACATCCAAACTTGCCCATTAGATTTTGCAAAGGAGTAACAAAGATGTGCTTTTGATCAATAATGGGTATTGCTTGCAGTAGTTCCCTTATCATCAACATAAAACATTCAGCAAACCAATCACTGACTTGGCAACCACAAAAAATACTTAAGTATAGCTATATTTAATTATGAGAAAAGGCAGTACAGTGCAAAGACAGTTTGGGAATAGCACTTTAAAAACGTGTATTAATTTTCTATAACAAGGCATGCAATTAAAATATGTGAAAGGAAGCAGTTAAGTATTCAAATATTGTTTTATGCTTACTAGTATTACAACATTAAAAGCACACACTAAAATCTCACAGAGTAAGATTTTTTTATAGTTTAATATTCAGAACAGAATTCCTGAAACCATTCGCTCTCTCCTTCATGTAATACCTGGATGTTTGTCGACTCCACGTGTTTTTTCAGCCCAAGCTCATCCAGCTCCTGGGTGTTGGGAACGCCATAGTTTCCCACAATGGGGTATGTCAAGGTCAGGATTTGACCTTTGTAGCTGGGGTCAGTTAGGGCCTCAGGGTACCTAAACCAGTAAATCCACATTGCAGTGAGGTATTACTTAAACTCAGTGTTAGGCTTTTTTTTTTAAAAAATGTGTCTATGCACTAATAATCTTAATATATGAAGTTATTTAGTCCAAAGCAACTTTTATTATGATGCATAGTTATGTGAAAGAATTAGGACACCTGTAGACTTTAAGAATATGTTTTGTACATTTTGATATTGAAGATCAATTTTAACAATACCATATAATAAAGTTTTACAAGCATACAGGTCACCCTGAAAAAAGATGCTTAAGTAAGTCTCATAAACCCTAAAATGTCATCATCAAAACACACTATTGCTACTGCTGATGTGGAAGAGGTAGAGGCTTTGCAATTATAAATTGCATGAGATGCATTCAAGGATATAGAGATCAGACTAAACAGTTTTCACAGAGAACCTAGGCATAGGCCAATAATTCTGGAATAATGTTTGAACAGAGGAGTAAAACTGAACAATAGAACGGAATGGCTATTTGTCATAACTCTGCAGTATGGAGCTGGAAATAGCATGGTTTGAAGATTGTTTGCTTTAGTAAGACTCTGCCAGAAAACCATCATAGAGCTCATCATGAACTCTACCAAGTGTTGGAAGGTGCTTAAGAAAAGCAGGCACATGCAGAGGCAACAACAAAGCGGTATGGAAGAGGGGACTAAACAGACTGTACTTCCTGAAGAGAACAGTATATTCTGCTGTCTGTTGGGGTGTGATCATCAGTCAGTCACTAGGAATGCATAATAAATTTATAAAGAAGGCCAGGTCAGTTCTGAAAACTGCCCTGGATTTGACTGTGCCAAAACATAAGCTTTAAGACAATGATGGATAACCCTGAGCAACAGATGGTCTTCAGTCAGACTCTTCAGATCTGCTGTGAAACAGACCTACAGGAGGCTCTTCTGGTGCTCAGCATTAGCTGTCCAAAACAACTCCTTCAAAAAACTTAGTTTATTACAACATTTAATTAAAATGTGAGACCATCTGTAAAAATTAATTAGCACTAAAGAAATAAAACCAAGACATATAATTACCTATAACATTGCAGTAGAGCCATCATCCATGTTGTGATGTGATTTGAAACAGGCAATAAATGCAAGGAACCTCTCAAACACCTCACAGGTGGAGGGGGGCAAGTTTTTCTCAGATCAATGTCAAAGACTATTAAAAGGCTACAGGAAGTTTCACACTGAAGCTATTTCTGCCAAAAAGGGTAACACTAGCAATTAGGAAGTGATGTGTCCTAACCTTTTCCTTTGTTACAAAACACATTTTCTGGATATTTTTTCAGTAAGTCAAACATTTTGTATGTGTGTGTGCAGCTTGAGCAGGATTAAGAATCACTTTCTTTTTCAGTTGTTCAGAAATGACAGGAGGCAATATCTGAACATTGGTTAATAAAGATTTAAAAATTTACTGGAGTGTCCTAGTTTTTTTTCACAAGTGTTTCTAAGAAGCCGCTTTTTTTTTTTTGTCTTATTTTCTTTATCTGACAGACATTTGTTGCAGAGTACAGTTTTGTTTAAGATCGAATGGTGTAACAACAAAAGACTAAGTTTCTTTCTTACCCCACCAGGCCAGTATTGAAGACAAGTTCCCCAGCTACAGAGCCATTGTGCCCAAAGGAAAACCCTTTCATCCTGGTACCATCCTCCAAGACCAGGTGAGCTGTCTGTGCCTGGGAGTTAAAAGAAGGAAGACAGATGACAAGTGAAATCTCACCCAAGAATAATGTATTCTCTTTTTCTAAACCCAGTTTGGACAGACCAAAGGCAAAACTTTGAAATAAGATGGCCTGTAGATTTTGAGAGTAGGAGGGATATGGCAGCCAGTGAGCCACTGGGACTTTGTGCTGAAACTGCAGGTCATTGAGAAATGTGCTGCGAATGCTGAGACAGACAAATCTCTTCAACTGTTGTGAGCACAAGTTAGAGAGCGGGTCGGCGTTAGAGCAGGAGAGAGGGGAGATTGAGGGAGATAAATATATGAATGTAAAGGTTGGTGACACCCACTGTGGACCGTGAAACAATGTCAGCAAACACCAACATGAATACAAAATGAAACAATGAGTGATTAATGTTTCTTTCTCTCTCTCTGCCAGAGGACGTCTAAAATACTGACATATTGGCAGTGAAAGCTCAAAATTTGCTTAAAAGTTTAATTAATTCTCGCTTGTAATACACTATGACAGCATACTCCTGTATCTAAATACACTTAATAGTCCAGTTCAAGTGATGAAACTCACACCGATTCATTGCACACCAGCAGTTATGTTTCAAGCATTTATTTAATCTATTATTGATGATTATGGCTTAATAGTAATTCAACTGGAAAGTTGAAAAAAACATAAACAGATAACAGCAATAACTGAAGCCTTGGCTGGATTGTTAAGCAAACTGAGACGCTGGAGTCGATGCTCTAAAAGTCAACACACAGACATATTCAGGACACGGGGTTGTGCCAAGTCACTCCCTAACCAAAAACAATGTCACAGGTGTCTTACCTAGGCTAAGGAGTAACAACACAAACTATCCAATAGTGTGAATTCACTAAATTAACTCTAAATTGACCTAAGCTCTGAATGTGTGTGTGTGTGGTTAGTTTGTGGTCATGTCATTTACATTTTTTTTTTAGAAACAATGTTTTGAGTTTTCATCAGCTGTAATCAATACTCAAAACTAACAGAATTAAACACGTCTCACTTTGTAATATATTTTTAATTTTTTGAGGTAAACAAGTTATTTAACCAAATTAAGTTTGCATGGCATTTATTCTGTATTTGAATGAGGTGTACAGAGCAATCAGTGCAACTTTGATGCAACAGTGTGATTTATGCATGTGATGCGTTCAAGTCCAGCAGCTGCACAGACAGCAGTCAGAAAATCTCAGCCACAAACAGCAACAATTCTAAGGAAACAGGGTTGATGAGATAAATACACAGATTTTTTTTTTTTTAAAAAGGGGGTCACACAAAACGTATTAAGTATATAAAAAAATTATCTGCGTTTAATTTCATTTCACAAGAAACACTCTTCCAACTTTTTTTTCTGTTTGGGAGGAGTGGCTACTTTTCAAATGCTGTATGACCAAGACGCCAACGAGTTTGCAGCGCTTCTGAGTGAATGAGTCTTTAAACTAAAAGGTCACCGCAGCTACAGTTTACACCCTTCACTCACAAGCCGTTTTCTTACCTTGACACTAAAAAGTTTCGCAGACTGAAGTCGCGGCCAGCCTGACGTGTTCTTCACTTCCCTGCAAATCCTCCATCCTTGTCTCAGAGATTTAACCACGCCGCAAGCCAACAAAATTTTGGTCATAGTAACCTAAAGTCGCACGGTTGATAAAATGGCACGGGAGGAAAATAGCGGACAGGAGGGGAAGTCTGGACGAAAATGTGGTAAAAACGAATGCTATTTAAAATATCTTAAATGTTGAGGGAAATAGTTAACGAGCTTCTCCTCGTGTATTCAGTGTCCGCCGGCTGACGGTTCAAGTGGGCGCTTGAAACGTTGCAGCGGATTGGCCGCCGGAGATTTGTTGATCTGAACAAATGAAGCGGACGGTGTTTAGATTGGCCTCCATGCAACAAAGAAATGGAAAAACGCCCACTTTAATCTCAAACGCAACAGCAACTACTAGATAACCGTTTATGTATTTTATGACGTATTATATTGTTGGTATTAATTAAGACGGTGGATGTTTTATGGGGCATTTTACAGGTGAAACTGTACCTTTAATACTATATTTATCTAGTTATCAGTTGACCATGAACCCTTTATATGGGTGAACATAAAACTAAAATACACCAAGTTATTTTATTGATCTTTTCAGATTTATTTCGGTCTATAAAGGGAGAAAAATACAAGAGTAAGGAGTTATTAGGTACACTTTCAGCATTTTTTGTGCTTGGAACAAACACAAAACGCCTGCCCACTGGGAATGACTGCACCCGCTTATGGCAAACTTGTTGAGAGTGCTTCATGTGCAACAAACTCTTTAAAGCCTTTTCTTTGAGGCAAATTGCCTGCAAAGAAAAAAAAAAGAAAAAGAAAAGCATCCACAGACAAGCTGCATGGTGGTGGGATTAGAGTGGTCTGTGTATTTGCTGATGGCTGCAAGACTGGTCCTCTGTGGAGAAGGCTGTCTGACTGCCACTCTGCTGCGTTCAGCAGTCTGAACAAAGTGAGTGTGAGTATCAGGACCTGAACAGATTGGGGAATACCTGTAAGCAATAGAAAATGGACAGATTGTGCTCAGTTTGTAATAATAACACACTTTTGCAAAGATTAACAAAAAATTAAAGTCTGTAAATGTCATTTAATGCTAAAAGAGTACAAGTTGTGTCCATTCATCCATAATCTAACACGCCTTTTCAGGGTCGCGAGAGGAGTTGCTGGCTAATTCTGTGCAAGTTGTGTATCAAAGGTAATTAGCTGGAAACGTACCCTATATGTCTAAGCCCTCAATTGGATATTGTTTAGGATTTTTTTGCATTTGATTAAACTCGTTCTAGTTGTTAATCAGACAGAAGTTTATCTCTTAACTAAGGTGATCCTGAGCTGTGTGGAGCTCTGCTGACATCCAGTGGCAAATCTCTTCAGTAGAGGCTCAGTTGACCATGGAGAACAGTCATGCACTTTATTTAGATGCTTTCACCGTTTGCAACATTTTTCTTTATTTTTTGTTATTTCTTTATTTAGTTAGTTGTTAATGAAAATCTAACAGTTTGTACAGTATTATGCAGATAAAGGGAAGAATACAATTTCACATACACATACATACATGAGTCTGAAGTTCTTTATGCATGTTCAAGGGGTGAGCTGAAGTATAACTTAAGAGGGCCCAGAAATGTCCTAATCAGATGATTAGGACACTTTACGCTACTTAAAGTGTGAGGTAATAAGTCCTATGCACTTTAAAGCGGTGTGTCCTGCATGTTTTAGCTGCTTGAACATACCTAGACTGAATTACTGTTAGCAAAACCTCTGCAGGTTTTGCTAACAGTAACAGTGCTAACTGCACTACACAGTGGGAGAAAAACATGCAAGATACTGGCCTTTGAGGACTGACTTTGAACACCCAGCTTTAAAGACAAGGATTTGCATTAGTTTGTTTTTTTTTTTTTTTTGCATTAATTTTATTCAGGTTTTAGTTACTTTTTAGATCATGATTTTATGGTGATAATTTCTTTTCTAAAAAACAATGTACGGTAGATTTATTGTCTGATCACCCCATCAATACAGCATCTCATATTTTTCTCACTTCCATCCTTATTTTATGTAATAGTGTTGATGTTCCAAATCCACACATATGGTTTTAAATGCGAGTCACGTAATTTCACATGTAACCACCTGTGTACCACGTGTAAGTCTTACATGTGGTACAAGATTTTCGTATGTGAAGTTCATGAGATTTTTCTGCATGGGTAGTACATAAGTGTAACATGGAAGGGAATTGATACATGACTTTAAAAGGGGTTTTATGAATCAAATGGGAAAAGTGTGATTTGCATTTGTATTTATTCTTTGCTGCAATCATCTTGTTTTACAGTGAGGATGGTGTGTGTTGCATAATGTTCATTTTTGGACAAGTATAATATTTTGCATGCCTACCAGAAAAGCTAAAATTTCATACTCCCCACATCAACTTCGACTATGTAACAAACAGTTAAGAAATGTGTGCACTTTTTCCAACCATTGTTAAGTGTTGTATGTGGTGGTAACTGTTTATGAGTACTAGAATCCAATAAAAAATAGCTAGTTGGTTGTGTTCTCTTACTTGCAATATATATGAAAATCACAGAAGCAGTAGACAACACAGGAGATCTACACTGGTTACTAAAGTGAGAGAACGGGTGTCATTTTGCAAGCTGCACATAGTAGAAGCTTTAACAGCTTTACAGTCAGCCTGACACCTTTATTGAAATGTTTCTTTAGGTGACATATTGTCTTTAAATTTATTTAATGATGGAGGCAGAGTGCTTTAGTGTCTATGCAGGTGACATTGGACAATGAAAAGAGTTGGTAAAATAATTTTTGTGAGATTTTTTTATATAGAGGTGGTACGTTTCTTGAATCATTCAACAAAGGTTTGCATTGCTCAATTGTTACTTGTAAAGTAGAATTACGTTGCGTAAAGAACACGAGAAGCCTGTGAAACACACACTGTAGCCGTTGATTACTGTGAGGCCCATCATTAGATGCCCTCCAAAATCAGGAGCTCTGTAACAAGGTCCAGTGTGTGTCCTCGGCGGAGGGATCCCACATTGTCTGCAGTCTCAAGTGTGAGTTTCACGTGGTGACCGAGCTTAAGGGAGGACGTAAATAGGCAGGCAGGCACCCTTGCTATTCTCTTTGTGCCAGGTTTCTAAACAAAGTCTTGGTCATTGGATGACTGAAATAAAATATTATATGGTTTCAAGGTTGAATTATAATATTTGTATGGATTAGGGCTTGACTAACAAGTTCAAAGACACTGGTCTTTATTCTGAACCCCAACAACTGTACTTTGTCCATTGTCTATAAAGCTGTAGGTAATTTACAATATACTATATAAAAAACCCGTTGACTTCAGATCTCTATATAAATCAGAAGAGAATACATGCTTTAAACTATATATTTTTTGATACCTCTAATTTCTAAATGGTGGGGTATTTTGGGAAGCAATGTGCTTAGATTCTTGGGATGGATGGATGGATGGATGGATGGATGGATGGATGGATGGATGGATGGATGGATGGATGGATTGATTGATTGATTGATTGATTGATTGATTGATTGATTGATTGATTGATTGATTGATTGATTGATTGATTGATTGATTAATGGATGGAATTATTGTTTAAATAAGTTAAAATCCCACATGAAAGAAGACAGACAATGCATTTTTGGTGCCATTGTTCATCTATCCATGGTATTATTTGGTGACCTTTGTAGGAAAGGGCATTGGGTTGCTTTGTTTAGTCTTGTGCCCATATAATCCCATTCAGAGACCATTGGGAAGACCCAATGTGGGCCACAGAACCTTCATCAGCCCCTTTAAGGAGCCAGGGCCCCGACTCTTAGAAATCCCAAGAAACTTCACACCTCAATTCAAGTCCTATAAATAGGCACCATCTGTCCCCACAGGCTCAGTTACAGCCTCGTTCCTTTTGGCACAGCCACAGAGTATCGGGAAGGAAGCACTCAGGGTTTAAAAGGGAGGACGCAGTGCATAGGACCAAAGTCCAATATCTACTCTAGTCATCACACATGGCTCCGGGACCAGTGCCGAATGCCTTGCGGCAGAGGAAGTACACTCATGTGCTTAACCTATCCATTCTGAACAACAAATTTCTTAATGTTAGCAAAATGTCAGTGACCAGAGAGGTTATATCATCTTTAGAATCTCACACCACACTGCACTCATTGCATGATTTCTCTTGAGCTCAAGTTCTTCACATTTCATTAATCATGCTTAACGCAGGAGTGCTTCCAGGGCCAAGACAGGTGCTGCATGTTGAAATCAAAACCTGTGTTTTCGCTCCTTCACAAAATCCTGAGGGCACCTTTCACTATTTCATGGTTGAAGTGTTACTCCTTATGCTTGCAACGCTGCCAATGGGATTCTCATACGGAAATTTGAATACAAAATACTTTGAACTGCATAATTGAACAGGTCTCAGCACTTCACTCTAAGCTTCCATTACTGAGTGAGACTTATAGTCCTGTTCAAATGTTATTAATGAAATTATAGAATGTGTTACATTCACATCTCACCTACCCAAGGGCAAAATCAGAAGCTTAGAAACAGATAAGAAAAAAACTCACCCAAAGCACGCTGTTTTGATAAAAACCCTTTCTGCAATTACAAGCTTCAAAACCTACCAATGAAAACACACCTGATGAAAATCTGTCTTTGCTTGCCATGACATACTTTATATGCATTTGTTATTGGGTTGGCTGCAGAAGATAACAGAGACTCTATCTAAATGATACTCTATCCTGATGATAACTCCGCCCATTTGTCCAAATCTGTCAAACATGACACTGCATTTCTTCAGGTCGACCACAACAAACATGCTAAGCTGGAAATAGATCATGTAAATGGGCAGACATGTTAAAAGCATATTTTTACTTCATTCATAAGAGTAAAAACATTAAAACCAAAAAAATCATGATGACAGTTACCGATAAAGAACAACAAACATGATGATATTATCAGAGGAAAGCAAAAGGCAAACAGGGGAAACCCATATGCTCTACTGTCTGCTGGTTGGTGTGGTTTAAAAAACTTTTTCAAAGCTGCTGCAGTTGCAGAAACAAAATGTAAGTTTCATTATTCATGTATGTGTCTTGGGTGTATTTTATGAAGTTTATAGAGGTGCCGGATTTAATATAATGCCTTTGGGTGTGCAACTTGTGAAACCAGGGAAAGCAATCCATATGATGAAGGAGCTTTATGTTTTTCCCCAAACCTTATATCTCTGAGAAAACAAATTTAAAAGAAAGAAAAAAAGAGAGAGTTTAATCCATTGTCCAAAATCACCACATAACTTCTACCTTACAAAGCCACCTGAAATCCAATACTGTCACATAATAAAAACCAATGAAAATATTAAGCATTATTACACTTTGAACTGCAGTTTCATTCCCTCTTTTTCATGTCATTTGTCATTTCGAACCCTAAAAAGTATTTTAGGCCTTTCACAAACAGAAGCCTGTTGTTCTACTGAAATATCTGAGTTCATGTCTCCAGTATGGGAATTTTAAAGAAGCTTTCCATTTATAATGGATAAGTGTAGCTGTACATTTAGATACAGGTGGATTGCCTTTATTCACTGATGTGATGTTTTGTGTGCTAGTCTGTAACAAGATACTTAAATGCATCTATAAACCTTCTTGAATTACAGAAGTCAAATAATGTGTAAATAAAGTTTAGTTACATTCATTGTATTATTTGTTGTTGGAGTCATGTTATTGAACTGGAAACAATCACAGATAAAATTCTAGTTACTTTTATGTTTTCTGGGGATTTTTCAAACTTTCAAACAACAGAACATAGCGATGTTTGTCAGCACAAACATGTTTGTTTTCTTTCCCCATTCCATAAGCTGACCTGGCAGCACATCTTAATAAAGCTCAGCTCCATCAACATCCTGCTGAATCCATTAAGCTTCTATAGTGGAGCTGAGATTGGACTGCAGCACAGGTGCAAGCTCTGGGGCTGGATTTCTATAGGGGGAGGGAGGAAAGGGAAGTTAGACACAGAAGACGCAGTAGAGTGCCAGGGGTGAGCCAGGATGACAGCTGAGGGACTGGGCTTTCTCTGGCTTACCCTCATGGAGATGGGGTCAGCGAAAGCAGGTGGGTGGGTGTGTGCTGGCCAAGCGGTGGTAGGGGAACAGGATTTCATGAACTTCCTTCGTCACCGGCCTCCCCCCGTCTTGATGCTGGGGGCAGGGCTCCACTACTGGGGCTAAGAGGACAGATATAGATGAGAATTAAGGAGACAGAATTTGCACTCTTGGCCTTGTCTCTGTTACTGGCACCAGCAGCTGAAAGCTGCTCCACATCTCAGTCTCTGTGCTTTTACGTCACATTCACCCTAAGGCTGCTGGTGACGCTCACAGAGGTCCTGCTCTGCCAAGTGGTCACAGTCGGTGCGCACAAATAAACAGCTGATCATTATCAGAGCCAAAAGGTTGAGTGGGTAGAAAAAGTATTCACACCCCATTAACTTCTTCACAATTTGTCATGGAGCAACCAAAAAAACTAATGCATTTCAGGTGAAAGCACATGGAGTGAAAATGAGACAAGGATTTCAAAGGTTGCTGTGCCTCCAAGTAACTCAATTGTGTCAGTTAACCTATGAGAAGTTGCCAAAGTCTTGACATCGTCATCTGGGGCTTTTCCTCATTTATTTTTAAATGGAAAACATTTATAAATAAATCTCTGATACATTGTTTCATTGTTGTGGCACTTAGGGAAAAATAAATATTCTTTAATGCTAACTGATGTAAAACAACACAAATCATCTTTAATATAACTGAAGAGAGTGAGAAAAGATATGTTTAACTGTCTTTTTATTCTGTGTATGTAAACTTCTGATTTCAACTGTATAAACATTTCAGCTGCCTTTGACATAAGAGGCCAGTTTGGTATCACTTATGTGCCAATGAGTTGAATGTGATCTAATGGACAGAAATAAATAAGGAGCAGAAGCTGCTTCCTTCCTGCTGTATTCAAGTCAAACCATTGATTTGGGAGTGACACCAAGTTCAACTAACCTTTGACCAAGTTGTGGGATTTGTTACTCAGTGTGCTCAGTGAGCAAGTCAGCTACTATTTAAAATACAAAGTAGTAATTAATAGCTTTAGGTTTTGTATGAGCACTCTATCCTCATGTTAAAAAAAGAATGTGTAATACCATGAAAGGTGTGAAGGACTCTTTGTAAAGCTAATTTTACAGTCTATCATTTATTTTTGTTTGTTTTACTGTCTTGAAGTTCGGCTCTGTTGTGAACTCATAACCAAACCCTTTCCAAACTTTGCAATTTCAACTTCTAAACTAACTGCCAAGCATTTGTATATGAAGTTTCTTCTTTTTTGTATATACAAAAACAAAACCTAAGAAATTAAAAAAGCTCTATAATTGTTGAAGACAATGTCTGTCAACATGCAATAAAAATTAAAAATATAGAACTAATAGTTATGTAAAATATTTTAAACCACTTGAATAAGCTATTCTTTAGGTCAAACCAGTGATTATTTTTTTCCTCATTTACAACAATGATAAACTATGCTGCAAAAAAAATTCCTTAGCCATTCAAATAATTAATTCCAGGTGTTTCAACACCTCCCATGGTGAAAGTTGTATAAAATCAAGAACCTGATGTGCACAAACTATTTTATTATTTCTGTTTATTTTATAACTCATTTTACAACATCAGTGGTTTGTACTTTTTTTCTGAACTAATAATGCACTAATAATTGTATAATAACAATAATAATAAATAAATAGTTTAAAATATTACGTTGCATAATCCTCAAGGTGACACAGATGAATGCAGTGTGTGCAGAATAGGCCCAAGTCAAATTAAGCTGCTTCTAGAGGACCAACCATCAGGGCCCTCCCATAAATCCTGGAACATCAACAAAAACCATCATTCTACTGTTTTTTTTTTCTTTGGTTTATTGAAAATGAGAATACCATTTAAGGTTTTGAAACAATGGGATTAAGAAGTTAAGCATAGATAACTTAAAGGATTTTAAAATTGTTTCCATTTTTAATTTAAAATGTAAAAGAACCGGAAAGTAATTTTATATTTTAAAAGAACTTTTAAAAGTTCTTCGTTGTTTTATTGTTGTGTTAGTATAGTAACACTCTAATACTATGGTTTTAAATGTTTCTGTGTTTGAATATGATTTATTAAGAAACACATATCAGCAAATAGAAATACACACAGTAAATATATAATAGTAAAAATAAAATAATAAAATTTATAACATAAGAAAAAATACTGAAGTTATTAGAAAGAGAACATAGCTATTGAAAGAAATGTCTAATGATGAAGGGTAATTTTCTGTTTCTATTCAAGGTGATGTTTTATCAAATGTATCAAATATGCTTTAATATTTCTGCATGAAAACAACAAACCATTACTCACAAGAGTAATTATAACTAATTATCCAGATCTGTGTTGGACTAGTGTTAATGGTGTAATGTTCTTAACAGGAGGGGAGGTCCCAAATCAACTCTTGCTCGAGGCCCCATATAACCTTGGACCAGCCCTGAGTGAATGAAACAACACGTGCTTAAAATTGTTTTAACGAGCATTTTATGCATGCAGGTAACCTTTCCAACCGTGTGCAGTGTGTTTGTGATGAGAGGAATGGCTAAACCTTCTCTGGCCTGCAATCTTATATTCCATGTTTAGAGAGAAGCCCATCACTCACACACCCTCCCCTCCGCCATCCAATCCTCAGACGAGGACAGACACGGCGGGGGTCACACGGAAAAGAGCCTGATATATATACGCCCAAACAGGGATTTCTTCCTCTGAGTCTCCTCCATTCAGTGCTGCACTCCTTGTGTGCCACCCGGACCGGAAATTGTGAGTGCTTCAGGGGAAAAGGTAGTTGCTTTTTTTTAAACTATAAGCAGAAATGGCTCCCAAGAAGGACCCTAAAGCTCCCGCCAAGAAGGCCGAACCTGCACCTGCACCCGCACCGGCACCCGAACCTGCACCTGCACCCGCAGCGGCCCCCGCCATTGACCTGTCTTCCGTCAAGGTACCATGACAATGAACGCATGACCTGATCTGGAGCGGGAAGGATTAGAGTGGGACGCAACTTTGGTTTTCGACTAAGGATTGCATTACATATTAATCTGCAGTGGTTGATAAAGCGTATTTTATTTTTGGCATTATCATTAATACTTTCGAGTGAAAATATTAAGCAGTGTGAGTTATTTCATGGTTAGGCTTATTTTAGTCAAACGATTGATGCAGTCACGATACGTTTATGGAAAGATCTCGAGAGCAATTTTAGGTTTAGGTTTAAAGGAAGATTCTCTCAGCTATGAATGGGGATGCAGGGAATAAGCAGAACCATGGATAGCTCACCGCGGCTTTAGACCACGCCCAGCTGGTTCCGGATTGGACTCAGGGTGATGAGTAATGCTTGAGGGCAATCCACAGTGTCTCCAAATGTGGACATCTTAATGTGGCTAAAGATGGACTCCCACAGATCAGGTGCAATCACATGGCAAAAAAAAAATGGCAGCTGGGGGAAAAAAATTGTTTTATGGGAATTAATTTGTGCATAGATGATTTCATTAAAAAGAGCTTTCATGCCATGTATTTACTTTTGAAACTTACACTATTGCTTTTTATTTGGCTTGTAGATTGAATTCAGCGCAGACCAGGTTGATGGTAAGTAAACTTCTGCCCAATTTTGCAGCCACAAGACAGAATATCACATTGTCTCTCGTGTGGCTCAGATTTCAATTGGCTCCAACCAATAGTAAGTCAATCTGTCACTATATTAAGTCTTTAAAGCTTGACAGATTAGTTAATGGAAGAACATTTGAATGAAATTAAGCCAAAGCAAACCTGTAGAAGAATCAGCAACAGGTGTTAAAATATTTATGACAGGTCACCCCAATCCTTTCTGTGTTTTGCCATTCAACCGAAATATCACATGCCAAGTGAAACTTAAGACTAGCTAAGGAGGATGCTTATATAGGTAGTTAATTATAAAGATTTCATGATCTCTCAAAAACATCTATTCATTTAATTTGTGCAGCAAGTCATTTGAGTAAAGACTTTGTGTTATAATGTAAACTGTGGGAATCAACGGGTTTTTTTTAAATGAAAAATGTAAATAAGTCTCTAAAATAAAATGAATAACTTCTGGTCCTAAACCTCTGTGTAATAATTGAACTTTAACCTACAACTGTAGAGAAGCAAACAAAAAACAATAAGTTAGCGTCAAATTAAAAAGATTACTAGTTCATAGCACACAAATAAAGCACAGAACTAATTAATGGCCATTGAACTCTGGTATGCTAAATCAACTTAAGATGTTTCTGTGTCTTAATATTTGCTTCTTTTATTATACTATCTCCAGATCTTTTCAAATTAAACTGTTCAGAAAGAGTAGCAGCCACAGGAGGGATAAAGAAATGCTATGACTTTGACAAAAAAGAAGCACCTGTGGGCTGCTAGTCAGCACAGGACTAGACCACTGGGCTGCCTGGCTGCTTGTTACACTAAAGTCAGCACTCCCTTCTTTTACTCTGCTCTCACCCACAGAGGGTCTTGCCTTTAAAAGGAGGGGCTCATGTTCTCTCTCAGCTATGTTTATCAATTCCAAGGTGGTCTTTTAAAAGAGCCCTGCTGTGACAGAAGGAGACAGCTGAGACAGAAATAGTGTGAGGGGTGATGGAGCTCGGCAGCAGTCGGCCCATTCAGCCAGCAACACTGCAGCCACTTGTGCTTTTCCCTTGTCAGTTATCAGAGTAACTACTTCCACCTGCTCGCAGTTTTGCAACAGCTGCAGTTTTTGAGAAATAAATCGCTGATAAAAACGCATTACATTTGAACTGATGTTAAAGCATTAGAAGCTGCAGAAATGTAACAATTAGACAGATAATTACATTCTAAAAACCACTGAAGTGACTTGACAATATGATTAAAGAAAAATGTCCAAAATATGACACTTTTACATTAATTTTCAAAAAATGGTTGCAGAAACCATGTAAAATGATGCCACTCCTACAAATTTCTCCCGTATTTGTTGTCGCTGAGTAGTTTAAAAGATTTAGGGGATATAAATTTTAAGGCGTGCGAGATAAAAAGCTCTGTATAGTAAAATTTGAGTATTAAAAAGTCCAAAAGCTCCTCCATACATACGCAAAAGAGCTCATGATTTAAACAAATACACCAGAGCATTTAAGTGATGATATTCTGTTCTCTCTGCATCCAACAGACTACAGAGAGGCCTTCGGCTTGTTTGACAGGGTGGGTGACAACAAGGTGGCGTACAACCAGATCGCTGACATCATGCGCGCCCTGGGACAGAACCCCACCAACAAGGAAGTCAGCAAACTGCTGGGAAATCCCACACCTGAGGGTAAGAGAACCATTCACTAACTCAAGTTTGTGTTTTCATTTAGTATTATACGAAATCAACTTTTTTTTTTTAGCTTTGCACCATGCTATAATGTTATTCCCTCATCAAAAACATACCTGGAGTGTTGGCTTCATTCTTTGATACATATTTGAGAAATCCTTTGATCTCGGGTGGCAATCATTCATCTGCATGTCTGGGTGGATCTAGCTCCGCCTTCGAGACGCAGCTCCTCCTCGGAGCTGCAGTTTCCAAGGTTATGTGCTTCCGCCTCACAGAGCACCAGTCCCACAATTCCTCCCTGAGCTCCTGCAGACTAGCCAGTAGCAATTAACAAACACATGGTGGAACTGCACACCAGTGGAGCTAATTATATGAACTACTTCTCCATGAGAGGCTGGTAAAAACGTTGTTGAAGGGTTAATAGAGGAGCAATGTTTTTGATGACTTCCTGAAAGCAGAGGAATAGCAGGAGTTTTCTAAGAGACAGTGGCCTAAATCCAAGACATAAAATTATGAAGTCAAAATCTCTTTTAAGTCACATTATGAATAAATAGCATATTTACCACAACTGAAGGTAACATAGTTATTGGATTGTGCTATAAAATGGCACAGTTTGTTGTTTTGTAAACAGACTTACAGTCACCATCAACTGTTTATGACATCAGCTCAGTCACTGCATTTTGTTTGTATTTCTTCAGGACCTTAAATTACAACAACAGTGTTTTTCAGCAGGCAAATATTCAGTTTACTAGTTAAAAGAAGTCAAGTAGACATTGTGGTAGTGCTTTGGACATGTCTGAAGTGGTTTTGAAATTATTTTAAATACTAAAACACATAGTTGTTAGTAATGATGAAGGCTATGCTGCTCAAAAAACATGAAAAATGGAAGCAGATTTGAACCTTTTATCACAAGAGGGCGCTGTGGTGTAGTCTACAGTAGTGCCCATATGTCGAAAACATATGAATCAGACCTTCATCATAAACTTTAACATAAGAAAATAACTTAGATGTGCTTTTGAGAAGTACCAGTGATGAAGTTTACTTAAAGCAAAAGTAACTTCTAGGACAATTAATAAAATGTGTGACCTTTCATGAATATTAACTTTTATTCCAACATCACAATCTCACACTGAAAATAAAATAAAAAAATAAAATAAAAAATCCTGACTTTAATTTACTCTTAAGTTATTAGTACCAGAAACATTCATGCTAATGTGTTTTGCAAAAAATAAAGTGGGTTTGTGAAACTCACGCACGTTTGTGAGTTTGTGTTCTGCTGCAGTGTAGTTTCTCCATTACAGCAATGGTGGAGGAATGATATCTACCTGGATATCCAGCTGTTTGAGGTATACTAGTGAAATATCTATTGTATTTTTTTTATTTCTTCTTCCACAGACATGGCCAACAAGAGAGTAGAATTTGAGGGTTTCTTGCCAATGCTTCAGACAATCATCAACAGCCCAAACAAGGCACAATTTGAGGACTATGTTGAGGGTCTGCGTGTCTTTGACAAGGAGGGAAACGGCACAGTCATGGGCGCTGAGCTCCGTATTGTCCTGTCAACACTTGGTAAGTTTGAACTGGGCTCTGGTGATTCATACGGCACACCACACGCTACTTTATGTGTTTTCAACCCTGAATGTGTCCTGTGACCCCTTGCAGGAGAGAAGATGAATGAGACTGAAATCGATGCCCTTATGGCAGGACAGGAGGATGAGAATGGCTGCATCAACTATGAGGGTGAGCCAAAAATTACCGTAACACTATTTCTGCTGCTGCTACTACTTCTACTACTACTACTACAGAACTAAGCTACACAATGGAAGTATTTTAAATCTGGTGGTTAATCCTTTAGGTGTTGCATTATTTCTTACTTTGTATCTTCATTTAGCACAAATCTGAAATAGTCAGTGAAAGATGTGCCAAGACCAAAGCAGCTTTTTGCTGACTTAAAACAAGACCAACAGCTCCTCTCTCAAAAACATAGTAGTGTTTTTTGTGAAGGTTAGTTTATGAACCTTTAAGATCCATAACAATAGGATTACACTATTATTTACACTGAAGTCAGCCATTACTTTTTTCTCCTGTTTTAGCCAGGACTGGCCAAATAAGAGACCCATTTGAATTGTTCTGATTTCTGCCACCAGATGGCAACAAATGGATTTTCAGTTTAATCAGCTTTTGCCTCTCCCTGTCACTTATAAGATGAAAGGTTACTGTCTGGTCTATGCAAACACACACTACACCCTCACATTACTTAAATCAAATGATAGTGCAGCTACGCCAAGCAAACGTCATATGAGTTAAAGCTTTCAGCAATGACTCAGTTGAACATATTTTTGTAGCTTATGTTAAGTGTTTTTGATTTGCCTTAAAAATGAGATCGACTTAAAGCTTAAACAGAACAAAAGAAAATTGTTCTAATTAGCTTAGAGCAACATTACATTACATTCATGTTTTTCATTATCAGCATGTTCCATTTACCGTCTGTGTCTTATATACACAGTGTGGTGATGCACCACCTCCCACTTCACCACATAGATAATGTTTGGCTTCTCTGTAAGATAAATTACCCATAGCAACAGTGTTTTAAGTTTTATGCTTCATAAAATATTGTTTGTATGAGCCTTGATGACATCTTTGGATTGAAGGTGTTTTAAGGAGATTGAAGTCTGCTTTTTCCTGACCTAGCTATTACCTTCAGCCTCTGGAAGTAGTTAATCTACATTTATATTAAATGGAGATGCCAAGAGTTATTTACTGCAGGTAAAATATTAATTTCTTATAACTCATCAGCAAAACCTCACTTCCAAAATCCTGAGCTAACCCTTTAAATGGATTTTCAGTCTCCCTCTACTGCTCATAAAACAGAATGGATTCCTATCACATAGCTACCTTAATGTTTGAGACAGCAGGTCATTGAACATTCATTGAAGTCTGATACAGTGTTTGTGTCACGTGATGACGTGGTATTACTAGTTCATTAACTCATGTCATGTTGCCAGTTTTTGTCTCCTCGTTAATTTTTCTACTCTGTTCTTTCTGTATATTGCCCTGCTTTTCATCTGCAGCCTTTGTCAAGCACATCATGTCTGTGTAAGGACCCTGCCACTTCGGTGGTGAACATCGACTAGTGCAGACGACCCCATGGTGTCGCGACATCCACTCGCTGTTTCCTGAATCATCTTGTGGAAGCAGGGGGAACAAAGGACTAAGAGATGTCATTTCCTGAACCCTGTTTTGTTAAATCCTACTCTTTTGTCCAAATGGTGCTTTATTATTATTTTTCATTTCTCTCTTCCTCCTCCTGCTACTTGGAAAGCAGTAACGATTGCAGACGAAGTGATTCTTCCTTCATCTTCATTCAGGTCCCGTGGTCTCATTGGGGTTTTTGTTATTACAGAGGAACGGTGATGGAAGGGGAGGTGGAATACAAATGACCATTTCCTCCCATTGTTTGGCTGTCTCTCTGCCATGTAGGTGACTGGTTTGGCCCAGGACTGGCCATCAAAATCCATCCACCCTTCACTCAATCCATCCCTGAGTCTTAAGTTATTGTATCCTCTGCCATTTCACAATAAACTTTTCACACTCCCATTTTATTCCACAAAATCTTCCTCTATTTTTGTGCAATTTCTAATAATATTCTGCTAGTGAAAGTTTAAGGTGCTGCATTTAAAAGTCCTGGAGAAATAGATGCACATATTAACTGATTAGCATCTAATTGGAAGTGTGTGTGTATAAGCAAAGTAATGTTTGTATGACACACTTTTTCGGCAAACAAAATTTTTCAGCCTACGGATGCCCTTAAAGGTAAGTCTGACCAAAAATGTATTTTTACATGAATGATTTTTATAGTGCCATAACTTTTTACGTCTTCTCAGTTTGAAGCAATGTTTGGTAGTCACAGTAAACCTTAGTTCTAGAAGTAAAGTTAAGAGGAACAGAAGAACAACATATGAAGGGAAATTGATACTTCAAAATGTAATTTTTCTGCTTATAATCTATTACAAAAACACCATGTTTGGCATAAAAACAATGCAGCTCACCCAGAACACTCAGTGTAAAAACATGATGATGGTAGCATCATGCTGTTGGGATGCTTTTCTTCCTCAGGAGGAACAAGATTACAGGTCAAATCTGATGAGAAGATGGATAGAGATAAATATAGTCCAAACATCAAATCAATTCTGGCAAACGCTGAAAATAAGAGACTACAATCATAACTATAGAGCCAGAGCTAAAGCTTAATGTTTCACATCAAAGTAGATCAATGACTCAGCCAAAGTCCAGACTAAAAACCAAATGATAACCTGTGGCAAGACAATAGTATGTGCAAAACCTTCAAGGGGATTGTTACTTTAGCAAAGCACTGTATAACACAAAAACAAAACATGATCAAACAATCAATCAATGCAGTGTATTGGGTTACTTATCGCAAATAAATCACGACAAATAAATAAGCCTCTGCATAATCATTGTTGTGTACTTCTAACAATGTCAACATATTTTTGATCATTTGAAAAGAAAACAAGAATCGTGTCACTTTTTGTTATTTTTATTGTCATTAATTATCATAATTGGTGTCATATCAACAGGAGAAAAACTGCATACATCTACTTGACCTTTTAAATACATTAAGAGTTGCTGCAGGGTGGAGCAAGAGGTGGGGGAGAGGCACACGGAGATGGGGGATGCAGAATAAACACAGAAGCAAACAAACAGTTGCAGTTGGGGGGGCAGTAATTGGGCAGGAAGCGGGTCATACCACAAACAGTGTCTGGAGAAAAAAATAACCAACAAAGAAAAATCTAGATCACCCGAACATTTTGTCCAAACAGATATATCAGGAGCTGACCGAGTTCTTTCTCCCAGTGGACATTTGACGAGTTTTTTATTTTTTTATTTAAGGCTTTTAAAAAGTTTTTTTTACCTTTAACAATTTCATCTCCCTACACATCACGACAAACAACCCAAATACAGCGGCGTCCCTCCATAAAACGGCATGGGATCTGCACCAAATGCATACACACACACACGCGCACGCATGCATACATGCTTTCGCGCACGCACACACACACACGCACACACACACACGTTTTGGAGAAGTGGCATCATCTGCCGTAGCATCTATTCTTCAGTGGCTCAGACAGCATTCGTCATCGACTTTAAACATCAACCTTTATTGGTTGCTCCTCAAAGATATTTCCTTCTGGGACAGATATTTGTGGAATGAGCTCCAAGTGTTTTAAGCAGGTGTCTATATAGATCTGCTGAGCAGGTTTAAGTGAGTAAGGCTGTTTGACAAGACAGAGATGCATCCCTCAGCAACACCAAATCAGTCTTGGACATTGTCACCAAGCATTACACTGTAAAACATCTATTAACTACAAAACATGAACTTGTTTATCTTTATCCAATAAATGAGGAAATTATTTACTAAAATGTATTTTTTTTCTTCAATACAAAAGAGCCTCTTTTCATATTTGATTCATACATGCTTGTCATAACATGATGTGGTTCTTGCATATATGCCATTGTAAAGTAATGTCTTATAGCCATATTTTTGCTTCCTTTTAAAATGTGAGACATGTGAATGGGAAAGAGGTTGTATCCTATAGAGATCTCTATATTATTATTTTTAAACAGATCATGTATCGAGTCAACAACGACTCACAGTAATGATGCTCATTGTTAGGGGATCTGGCAATCATGCATGTTTGCTGAGCAAGAAAAAAAGGGTGGCATGGAGTACAGGCCATGTCTTTAGTTGCTTAGAGTAGAAATAAAAAAGCTGTCGCTTCTTTGATACGCCGATCCAAGACCAGTGAAGCCATTGTTGACAGATATACCACTTAATCTAGAGCAAACGCCCAGTCTAACTATGCAAAACATTGTTCAAAACATAAAGGAATATCCACAAAACAAATCAGAAAAAACACATGTTTAAGGTTAAAAATAGAAGACCAAAACACAGTAGCTTCTAAGTCTAGTCTCTGCTTAGAGTTTAGTGACGGATGCTGCGATAAAGATGTTAAGGAGACCTCTGTGTGCTGAGCATCAATGGTGACCACTTTGTTTCATGATGGCGAGAGAGGGCAGACGAGTTCTTAAAGGTGAAGGTGTCTTGGATGCACAGCAGCAGTCTAGAGGTCCAGTGTTCACAAGCCCTGCTTGGCTAAGGCATCACTTACATCCTTGGCCAAGGTGGCTAACTGTGGAGACTCCATTATGTTGAGACTGCCAGAGGACGAAAGCTGGCTTTCCTTCTGATGGTGGGGAGAGACGGAGCCTGACAGACCAGGTGACTGGACGATGATCTCAGCTCCATGGTCAACACGGGCCTTTGCATGCTCACGAAATGTCAGCCTGTGGCTCTCAATCTGTTAAATGCAGAAAATATAGTTAAAAAAAATACCATGGGAATAAGTTTAAGTAACTGCAGGCAGACAGTCTGTCTGTCTTCTAAAATATTTAAAAAAGAAAGAAAAAAACAAGATGTGTGATTAGTCAGTCAAAACAGAATATGTTTTTGTAGATATTTGACGTCTCAAACAAATTCTCTCCCCTTCATTGATGCGTAGAAGCATTTAGCATTTGAACACTCACCATAATACGACCTCCACCAGGAATATGATGTGAATTCTCCAGTGAACCCACCTTGGCTTGAGCTTTGTCTTTGAAATCCAACTTCACACTCTCTATTCGCACATTACCGCCACCTGAGCATAAGAAGAAGAAGAAAAAGAATTACCCCCTTTGCTAAAGTACAAGGAGTTAACCATCGTACTATTTTGTATATGCTTCTGTGCATTTTATCAGGTTTTATGAGATGGTGCAACATAAACTAGCGCATTAGCATTAAGTGAAAGAAAAAGGTCACATTCTTTTCAAAATGTTTTTAAAATAAATACCAGAATGTGTGTCTTGCATTTGTTTAAAGCTGCTTTTACTTTAGTAGCTTTAAATTCACCTATTGCCTCTGTGATCTGATTTGGAAAAAGGACATTATTGTTTTAAAAAGCAAAAAGGGATCAAGCACAGACTTTGCCACAAGCCACTTAGATACAGAAAAGACATTTAAGAAGAGTCTGTGTAGATGGGACCAAGATTGAGCTTTTGGGACAACATGCAAAACACTATATGTAGCTGAAAAACTACTGCTGCCACATGGTGACTTATGGTGATGGCAGCTTATACTGTGGAGATAAAGAGACTGACTGTTGATGTTTTATGTAACTCTGTGTCCTTTTGTTTTTGTAGCTGTGATATCCGATGATCCATCTCCTTTTAGGATGTTGATAAAGCTGAAGTGAACTGACCAGGACAGGTGGTAAGATGGACTAACCTATTTGGGTAAGGCCAATTTATTTATATAGCATATTTTCAGCAACAAGGCAGTTCAAAGTGCTTTACATGAATTAGAAGGAAATACAAACAAAGGTAAACATATTGGTTCCCCATTGTAAATAAGAATAAGTAGTCTGTATTTAATAAACTAGTAGGGGTTTCTCTCATTCTTTTCCTGGTAAAATTAGATGTTTTCCATGTTTGGAAAGATTATTAGTTTGGTATAAAACTAAATGTTTGTTCTCTGACCACCTATAAGGTAACACAAAGCACACAATGCTCCGATATTAAATGTTTAACAATAAATGTTGATCTTTGATTATAATGAGTAGAACAAGTCAATCAAAGAAAAAGATCTGTTTGAGGTTAAAAAAGACTAGTGTGGGGTAGAGATTCACTTTCCAACGAAACTCTAAACATCCAGTCAGACCTACAGTGAACTGGTTTAGATAAACGCATATTCGTGTCAGAATGGTCTAGTCAAATTCCAGACCTTGATCCAACTGAGAGTGTGGAGCACAACTTAAAACTGATGTTTACAGACATTTTGCATCCAATTTTAACAGTTCCAGGTATTTTAGATTATTTTTAGATGTATGGACGTTCTGCTAAAGTTCCCCAAACTTCAAAATAAAGTGGGCAGTTTTAAGGTTTTCGGCATATTGTAGCTGGAACAACTTATCATTTATATGCTTCAACCTCAAACCTTTGGTACATCGAAGGCCTCTAATAATATGGTAATGTCTTTGGAGTGCACTGTGAGTGTTTTCTGAGAGCAAATTTAAATGTGTGTTTGTTTTTACTGCTGTCTTGGCCAGGTCTCCCTTGTAAAAGAGGTCATTGCTCTCAGTGGGACTAGCCTGTTTAAATAAAGGTTAAATAAAAATAACAATAAACTGACCCACCATTGGGAATGAGCCATAGGGCTGACACTGGGGAGAAACCTGCACATAATGCCCCAAATAATAAAGAGCAGCAAGAATAACTGTGACAAAAAGACGCCAGCAGAGGGAGCTAGAACTACAACAAACAACTGCTGCAATATTATTTGGAGAGTTTCAATGTGACACACAGAACCAAGACAACAGTCAAAGATGGATGCAAGCTAATTATATACGTGTGTGAGACCTAACCATTCACTACAACTATTAAGGGTTCAACAATCAAGACTATCCAGAGGTTTAGAAAGTATCAGTATATGTCCAAGCAAAAAAAAGAAAAGCAGAGCAACCCTTTATCATTTCTTGTAGAGGCCAAAACTGAGACTTTCAATGCTTCTGGATTGAGCCAGCTGAGGTGTGATGCAATGCAGCTCTCAACATCTTGTGTCACAGCCACACTCATTTTCTAGAAAGAATTAAAGTAACTGCAGCAATGTTGCTAGGGACCCAAAAAACACCTCCTACAGTCCACTGCCTGTGGACAGATCCATCAAGCTGTCAATCCAAATGCAGTTCATGCCTCAGTTCAGCTGCTGTTCCTCCAGCACACCAGGACACTGAAGAGTTCAGCAACCCAGAGTGATTGACGGGTTATTTCGGAGATTTATATAAGCTACAGAACAGCCATTATTTATGCTGAAATGGATTTGTTATTTAGTGTCTGAGAAGCAAGTCAGAGCGATATTTTCAATTTGCTATATCTATATATAACCGATTGCATAAAACTACTGTAATTACACATCTTACCCTCAGCTAACTGCTGGATATTTTCGCATGTTTTATGTCAGGGATTTTTTTTTCCCATTCCAACTGAGGTGACTCATTTCTTGCTCAATTTGACCGGATGGCTTTAAACTCTTATCCTAATGACGGAAGTACTAATAACAGATTCTATTTTTTTCTCTAGTAGATTGCCCTTATTTTTTTTTTTATCTAAAATGTTCTGGCATGTCAAAGAGCTTGTGAAGCTTTCTAATAAGATGTCCACAGCCATTGTAAGAGAAACAATGGCTGTGGACAAGCCCACAGCATGACAGATCTCCCACTATGTACAATAAACCACATAATAATTTGTCTTTGTTTTGCACAAAACCCATCTCATCAAAAGTCAGTGTTTCAATAAAAAGACTCCATCCCCTCTTGCACATGGCTCCAAACCTTTACCTTTGTAGCAGTTGGACAGAAAAGGCTTTTTTCCTGGCTTGCCTTCCAAAATGGTTGGCATTTTGGAAGGCATGTAGATGGTAGTTATGGAGACCTGGTAAACCCAGATTGCTGCTGTCTGATGCAGCTCTTTAAAAGCTGTCTGCCATTCTGCTCAGTGCATCTGGCAGAATGTGAAGTTTCCAGCCTCACTAACAGATATGGATTTATATGTTATGTTATTTTCAAAGGTGTATAATAACTGTAAAACATGTTTTAGTGGTAAATATCATGGATGTCAAATTTTATGAATGTTGCTGTAAAATGTTATGAATTTGCTGCAGTGGACGATCAATTCAAAGTTTTTCTCTCGTGTTTCGTGTGGATCGGGCTGCATACCAGTGAATTTCCCAAAACACCCAGAGCTGCTGTCATTCATATCACCCCTGACTCCCTTTGTATCACCAACTATATATGGAGCTTTATACCTGGTCGATGATGAATGTTGTCGAGAGAACCACATTTGGACGTCACATGGCTCAGGTCAATCTTCTTGTTCTGTATTTGTACCTGGAAAAGACAAAGTTGAGAAATAACAAAGTCAACATTTTGAGAGTCTAAATCATGTTAAAAAAGATGCCAAGTTTCTCTGAGTTACAGCAGATAGCGTGCTGTAAGATATGCAATTCCGCCATGCATGTTTTAAATGAAGAAAATAATTCAACCTCAACCCCAAAGGCCTCAAATTTGGGGGGAATAGCATTGGCTCCAAGAGACTCTAGGGATCAAAGTTAAACCAGATTAAAATGAGGTGTTGAATTTTGTTGGTAGTTCTCTAGCACATTTCTCCAAACGTATGTAATTATCAATCCTCGCAGTTATGTCCAATAATATTTATTTCCTTGACAACTCTTAAATTTAACGTTTTCTGTGCCCAGATCTTTTTTTTTCTTATGAAAATAATAGACACCTTCTTGAATAGACAAAAAATAGGTGAAAAAATCTTTTGAAGAAGAATATAAAAATGTTGTTTTTGATTTACATCAATAGGAAGATTCCTGTAGAAAATCCTCCTTATGTTGAGCTCTCTAAAGATTCTGTATCAGATTCAAATCATAACTACAATAGATCTACTTGTGAGACAGCAAACAAAGGAGTAATAAAGCTCTTGGCACAGCAAAATGAGTAAGGAGAGAAACAACACAGAATGAAATGAATCACTGCAACATGTAAGGTCACCGACATAGTTCATGTTTTTCAATGATTATTCCGGAAAACAGAAGCTTTGTTATGAACACATAAATAGAAATCAGACGATGAACAATGAAGACAATGAGATGCAGACTATCTAGTACAGCTGTTGGAGCTTCTGCACCTACAAGAATAATAATGTTGGTTTGAAAAGTTGTTGTGTCTGTGAATCATAAAGAAGCTTCACCGGTATGAAAACAAATAACATGAACACAAAGTCGAAAATAATGTGTTGTGCTTTGTGGAAGTATTTTGAATTAGAGCATCAAGTCTTTCAATCCTTTGACAAACCATTCAACTCTTCCTGTTGGGTTGTGATATGAAAGGCAACTCCAAGTCTTTATGTATTTAAAAAAAAACATTCTGTGAGGACGATAAACAGCAGTTCTATATCTATGAAGTCTCTCAAACTCTTTCTTCAGACATTGGCAGATAATCTGCAAAAACTTCAAAAAGTATATTTTTGATATAAAAGTACCAAAGAAACGGTTGAACCTTGTTCCCCTTGTTGCAAATAAAATATATTGCTTTTGTTTGCCATCTTTGATCTTCCTTTAGAATATAGATATCTGATTCCAGAAATCTGATATTTCAGATTTCTGGAATATTCCCCTTTTTTACTTTATAATTGTATTCACGTTTGGCTGGCATAACCCTAACAATGAAGGAATCTTTATTTTAAGTGAATTTATTAAGTAGAGAAAAATAAAATTAGATATTTTTTGCAACAAATCTCAAGTAGCATAATATATACCACTGTTATGAATTTTTTTCACGACACTCATTTGCTAATTAGTACTGACAGCATTTTTTGACTTTTTTTGACCATTTCTTCTTATTTTTGTTCTTTTTGTTCAACATTTCACAAGTTTGGAGCATACAGAGAGAAAAATCTTTGACCTCCCTCTTCTATGCAGGGTAGAGTCCTGGATCCAATGTCCAAAGTCAAGTGTCCATGTATTTTATGGTTTTATTTAAAAAACATAAAATAAACATTTTCACCTGGTGCTGGAAAACGTATTACTGAAGTGGCGGTACTCTTCAGAAAAGTACAAGAATTTGAGCGTTTAAACCTTTAAAAATTAAATTTACAAAAAGCAAATCAAAATTACAGAAAAAACATGTTTCCATAAAAAAAGCATAAAAAAAATATCTCCGTAGCTCGGTGAATGAACGACATACAGAACAACAAGTTGAAAAGGGAAGCAGTAAGACTGCAAAAAGCACAACACAACACAGCACAAAACGCACTGAGAATGTAACACTGAGAATGGTTTGCAGGACAAGACTCACGTGTCCACCTCCTGCTGAGTGGCCCCGCCTGTCCAAGGACCCACACCTAGACTGAACATGGCTATAGTTCAGTTTAACACTGGGGATGAAGACCTGCAGGGGCGGAGGCGAGCAATGAAGTGGGAAAATACTTTGACCCTTTAACAAATCTTGTAAACACTTTCTATCAACTAGTCACTTCATAGCCCAGAGATGTTTGAACAATAGTCCTGGCTCTCACAGTTCCTCTGCAGCCTTGGACAAGCATACTTTAGGAAACACATCTACAGTAGGGCAGAACAAAACACACCGTTCTAACCTTGGAATGAGCTGATCAATAAATAAAGTGAAAAATTAAAAAATAAGACTCAGACAAATAGGCTGCATGACTGAAGCCCTGACCTGATACTGTCGCTCCCATACACTGAAGGCTTTATGTACCAATGGGAATGAGAGGCATAAACTCTAATCCAGTACTTCTGATTTTAATCTGCAGCTCTCTCAACTTGATTGTGACAGAAAGGGACGATCTTCAGAGGGGCCTTGAGGTAAAAATGGAGGCAAATTATAGGCCATCTTAAATTGAGACCTCAGTTTAAGGTGCATGCAAGGGTGAAAAATATGTGAGCGTACTATGACAATTAATGACTCGCAGCAGCTGCAAGGAGAGAAAGCAGGAGAGAGATGCAGACACAGCCAACTCAATAGCGCAAATTAATAATAAAAGTAGCGACATGTCATGCAGCAATTGGAAGAGGAATAAAAAAAAACATTCAATTGTGCAAACATATTTTTAGGTAGTTTCTACAGGAAAGGACCTGTTGCTGTAGACAGAACAACAGGCATTTGACCTTAAGCTTTTTGGGGTTTTGTTACTAAAAGATGGTTAAATTCCAAGATGACTATCCGAAAGACTCATTTTGTTCAATAACCATCTATTATGCTGTAAAATAAAATTAAAACCTAAAATTAAAATAAAATTAAAACCTGTATATTTATTTAAAACAAAGATAAATTAATTTTAAAAATGTAAAAAAAAAGTGAAAGCAGATAATATGGTGATGATTTATGGGCTGTCAAAGTCTATCCTGAGAAATAGTTTAAAAATGTTTTTGCATCTCCA
>CAEGAF010135084.1:0-63784 GCA_903067075.1 Micropoecilia bifurca | reverse complement strand
CATGCAGAAAGGCCGGGGCCGGGAATCGAACCCAGAACCTTCTTGCTGCAAGGCGGCAGCTCTACCAACTGCGCCACTGTGCAGCCTTCTGTATTTTATGTAAGGCTCAAATATTTCCAAAACATGTCTTATGACTAAAGTGAAAAAACACACAGATCATTCAAACTCTTAAGATACTAATCTGTATTTCTGTCTTGTCTAGATTTGCTGTTTGATGGATGGAAACTATAAAATCCAAAATATCTTCATCTGACCGCATTGGCTTCTTGGAAGGCTTTAAGTAAAGGCAGCTTAGTACATGTAGATAACTGCAGGGCAACTCCAAGGCTTCTAGTGTAATCTGTTTAAAAAGTATTTAACCCTTAATTATTTTGATAGTTTGATAGTACAGAAATATTAGGATATATAAATAACCATTTAAGAATAAACACAAGTACAAGGTTCTTTTCTGTCTGTCTTAATATAAAATATAGTTAGATCCAGCAGATTATTATGTGCCGGTTCAAACAGGAAGAACAAAGTATTCCCAGTGGATTTCTTTCAATCTCGTCTATATTTATCTACGCTTTGTGTTTATCTTGTTTAAGTGTTGTTTTGAGATTCTACAGTCAAGAGTAACTCTGCAGTTGTTTGAAACATATTAGTGAAGAAATTTAGATATATTTCACCAGCTTTCATATTATAATTCTTTTTAAAAGGCACCGTGATTAATCTGAATATGAATTTAATGTAATTTACCTGAATTAGTTCACAGAAAATCACAAAAACCTACAACCAACAAAACAAATGCAAACAAGCAAAACAAAATGTTGCAATGACAAATGAAATGATGCAAATAGCAAAAACAGCAAATATGAAACTTAAAACTGCAAACTTCCTTCACAAAACTGCTCCAGACCACTAGGTGGAGTCTGGAGTCGGTAATGTTACCTACATTAATACGCTGCTGTTCTATATTACTGCAAAAGACATGAAGTATAACACGTTTCTAACAGGGTTTACTCCGATATGATTTGGTAGCACCAACTAAATCTAGAATCTCTTTTCAATTTAACAACTATTTCAAATGAATGTGCTGCCACCTAGTGGTGTGGAGCACATCTGTTTTGTGGAGCGAGTTTTTAGCGTTTCGTATTTACTGTTTTTTTAATATTTGTAGCATTTTCTGTCTTGTGCATAACTTTGAGTTTTTTAGTTGTATTTTGTAATTTGCGTCATTTATGTTTGTCAGATTTCCCGGATTCCATGTGAATTTCTAACTTTTAATTCAGATTTTGTGTTCCAGTAATGCTTTACAAACATCAAGCTTTGGGTTTTTGTGCTGCTATTTTTATCTAGGTGTCCAGAGACTGCTTGGTGAAGGTGGACATTCACGAGTTGGGCAATCTTCCCTCATTCTGTCTCTGGACAGAAGGGGAAATCCGTCCAAAGCTAATAACTCCTCACTCTCACTGACTCATTCTCCTGGAGCGCCTGCGAAGTTCTGGTTCTGTTGCCATCGTTGTTTTCTGCACATGAGCCGGATCTGGGTTACTGATGTAACGGCTTCAATAGAAAACAGTGGTTTTGTTTTTCAGAGGAAGTGGCTTTATGACGGAGGAGAAAAACGAGAGTAGAGATGCAGTTGGCATGTTTTCAAGAATCAACAGTTCTTCCATCTGGTGTTAGCAGTCAGTTTGGCCGGGATCCTGACTAACGGGCCCCAATGGGTGAAGAGGAATCTGCTGACTGACTAGTGAGGATCCCACGTCACAGCTATCGCCCTCTCATTGGTTAAAAAATCAGTCTAAAGTAACTTATGACTTACAGCTTCTGTAAGAAGTTTGAATCAATGTTTTGAAAAGGTTCTAAAGTTTTTATCAAAATGCCTTTGTAACACCTCATATGTAAAATCTTAAAGGTCCATCATTACCAGCTTATTTTCTTAATAACTGCAACTTTTCTTCAGAATTTTCCCAATGGGCTTGGATGTCCCTGCAGTAAATATATTTCTAGTATCTTTATTGACAGGAAATTAACACCAGTTGGGTTATGAGTGGCTCAGAGACAGTCATCCTCAAAGCGGTTATCTTGGTTTCGATTCCCTTTAGTTTTCTCCCTACTTCCTGTCCATCTACTGTTAAATAAAGGTCACTAGAGCCTAAAAACCTTTTTAAAAAACCCTCAAATAAACAAAAAGAAGAAATTAACACCAGATTTTGGTAACAGCCTTGGCAATCCACACAAAGAAATCAAAACTAATCAGTCTATATGTTAAGTTTTGTGTTGTGAAGTGAAATAAGAACTAAAGGGAAGTGCAAAAAATGCCATATTAGATCAAGAATCCATTTAAAATCTGTTTAGAAAGTATTCCTCATTCTATATGCAGGTTTCAGATTAACTGATGGCCTACAAAAAGTTTTCTCACATCATTGTTTTCTGGATAAAAACAAGAAGTAATGTGCTCAACTGCAATGGCCTCTCCACTGCTGAAGAAAGAGCATGTTGAAGCTTCTTGAGAGTTTGGACAAGTCAGTCAAATACTTGTGCAATCCAGGCTGTAAAGTCAATTAGAAGTGGAAGAACATAAAAGTGGCCTCAGTGTAAGAACCTAGAGTTAGAGAAACAGACATCTGAACACTTAACATGATGGGGTGATGTTTATGTTTTCAAGCCAAATCTCAAATCTTTGTCTGTGAGGAAAAATAGGCTAAAGCTCAGTATGTAATTGTCAGAGAGCAGAATAATAAGTAGAGGTCTGCAGGGTTTCCCTCAGTGTACTATAAGCCTGGTGGGCCACCAGGCTTTACTTGTGCTCCCACTAGGCTTAGTATTGTTTATTTATTTTAGTTTTTATAATTATTGCCTCTTTTTAAGACTATACAGTTGGTGGTTAAGTATTAACCTTCTAGTCTTCCAATAACACTATCAGGTGATATTATCAAATTTCCTGTCAACTTTAAACATTTCTTAACTCAAAAACATGGCGGTGGGATGAATGACAGCCCCAGCGCCCCAAGCACCAGGCTTAACAGGTTTTCTGGAGAAAGCCCTGGGTCTGCATCCCCAGAACCAGAACCAAACATTGAGAAGCATTTTCTGGAGCAAACTTCCAGAAAATGGCAAAACAGCTGAAACACTAAATTCCTTAAATCTAGGAATTAAATCTGTTTGGAGTTGCTTTTGAAACATAATCAGTGAAACCTTAACCAGAATATTTGATGTGTAACAATGGCACTTGACAAAATGTCAAATGTTGACTAGTTTTCTCAATTGTTGACTGTTTTACAACTTTGTATTTTTGTGTTTTTATGATGTAAAGCACTTTTAATTGCCTTGTTGCTGAATTAAACTTTATTGATTGATTGGTCTGGTACTGCTGATCATCGATCTGCTGGGGCAGCAGTAACTCCTGACAACAACAATCAAATTCAGCTATATTATAAATCTCTATTTACTTTTAACCAAAGAAGGTTTGTACTTTTGTATCATTGTTGTAGCTGCTTAAAGAAATAAATCCTTGTTGCTTCTTTGTTCATTTCAGTTGAAAATATGACAGTAAGGAAACGTCAAAGTGGCTTTTCCTGCAGTTTAGAGCGAAAATGTTCCTCTGATTCTTCCAACAGCTTTGATGGTGAGTTCTGTTGAAGCGAGTCACATATTTGTTTGTGGTTTCTAACAGAATCGCTGCCAGGTGATTTGCATTTCTAGAAAAATAGGTAATCAAATTTCCCAGGTGTTAGTGACCACTAAATATTTGAAATCTGATATCTGTCTGCTTACATAGATTATGCAAAAGAGAAAAACAAGAACCTTAAGACATTCATGTGTTTCACAATGACTCGTGTTTCATTTCATTGCTTACCCCATATTGCTAAATACAGTCATTGTCCAGAAATAACTTGTTGACCTTTTCCACTTTTGGCAAACTACAGACATGGAAAATACACTTTAATGGAATTTTATTATGATTAATTGATACATAGTTGGTCATAACTGTAAGGGAAATATGGTGTTTTTTTAGCATAATTTTAAAAGTGTTCTGAAACACCTTTTTCCTTCAGTCAAAGAATCAAACGTTAGAAAAGTTTTTTATCAAACATCCACACTCTTACCTAAACAAAATCTAGAAATCATGTTTTTAGACATTTAAACAAGCAAGATAATTTCTGTAGATTTCTAAGATTAAAATGTGTTCAACATATTTCAACAGAAAAAAATAGTCAAACGATTTGCAGGAACAATTAGATGAAAGTAGCATAAAACAGAAGTAAAAGCTTCCCAACTTATTCTTGGGAGGGTGATCAGCTCCAAGCTGTTCTCAGAAGATGAAGCTTCTGGGGAAGGAGTAGTCAGAAGGACTGATTAGCCAATCAGAGGAAGACTTTTGGGAAACAAGGACAAATTTAGGTTAGACAGGCAAAAATAAATCAGCTTATATTTGTACACTTATATCAGGTTATAAGTGCGACCAAGAATCCTTGTAATCCATCTTTGTAGACAGAATAGCATCTAGTTATTTGATTACAGACGAGATCAAATCCAAAAATTAACATGTTATTTAAGTATATTTAAAGTTTTTGAATTCATTTGTGATTATGTCAGGACTTTCTGAGCAAATAAGGGATTATTTTCCGTGTATAGAGAGGCATTTAAACCATATCTATATTTTTGGGAATAAAAATATAGACCTAGATCTTAGAAAAAACAAATATCGTTGAAGATTCTGGGTTCCTGTCAGACATTGCCACAACTCTTCTGGTCAGTCTGATGATTGGATTTGAAGGACATCAGTGTATCTTGTGTGCACTGCATATTTACCAAACACTTTAAAGAGCGTAGACAAGGTTAAAAGGAACGTCAGAACAGCAGACTACAGAAAATAACTAAAGAGTCCAGAATGGGCTTCTCATTTGCTGTAATTTAATTTCAAGGCTTCTCTACCAGTAATTCTGCCTGTGTTTCATCATGCAGTTACTAGAATATGTGCTTGGATGTTTCTTTTACATTTATATGACTTGCAGCAAGATATGAGCCTAAGTAGATTAGTGGAAGATGCTCTACTGCAAACCGCTAGTGAAAGGTTAAAGACAATTTAAACGATGAGGAAATCAGCTAATTAGTTTACATTTAGCCAGCCAGTGGGAGGAAAGTGAAACGAAGTTTCCCCAGTAACAATCCAAGCAGCAGGATGACCCGGATGTCCTTCAGAAAGTCCATAATTGCAAGCAGACCATCGTAATATATCGTACATAACATCCATCACCTCCCAGGGGCCTTCAGTTGTTGAGGCTGTGCTCAGTTATACATCTCTCTGTACTTCCTCTCAATGTGGAACTTCACACAAATGCCTGTAGGCAAGTTTGAAAATGGAAAACAATTTGCATTTTTATTATTTGTTGTTTTTCATACCTTCATTCATGGAATACAGATGGTGTTTCAAGCACTGTAGCCTGATGTGGTTCTTCTTTCTTTACTCCTTGCCACTGGCTGCCCCGATACATAAACAACACCACTGCAATAAACTCACTTTTTATGTTGTTACTCAATCTAAAGTTGTACTGATACCAGCAAAACATTTAAAAGATTACTGTAAAATCTTTTATCCTCTCTTTTTTGAACAAATTGTGTAAAATTGTGTGAGTTGGCGCAACTTTTTCTTATTTTCTTCTGTTTAATAAAGGATCTTTTTTCACAAATACAATTAAGATTGTGCATGAATAATCTTTTTAGTGTAGAACAATACACTACAGGTTTACCTGAGCTAAATATTTTGGATTGTGAACAAGAAATGAATAAATGTGACCCTCTCTTTAAAAACTGTTCAAAATGGTGTTTTATTTAGAGCTGACCTGGAAGATGAGAAATACGTCACATTTTTGGTATCAACAGGAAGCTGTGGGAGGCATCAATCCAAATTAATTCGACGTGCGAACAAGCACAAGAAATTAAATTACGGTACAACAGAAATTTTTCTTTGTTGTGTTTTTGAGTTCCCAGAATACAAACAGATGACATTTTAACAGCAGTATGCTTAATCTGTTCTTTACATCATGACTTCCTGCATGCATTACGCATCCAATATACACATCCTTTATATACAAGTAAACACAAATCCTCACAAAACATTATAAAAACTTTAGATTTGTCACATTCTTGTCATGGTACGTCTACAAATGTCAACCAACCCCCAACATTTCCAGATCATACTGTCACCAATATAGAAGGACTTTGGTCTTACAATCAAACAGAAAGAAATCTCATCTGCAAATAGAATGTAGAGTCATTGTGCTGGTCGTCATTTGACAGATTTAGAGACTATTGTGGAATTAGTTGTGGTTAAAAACAGGAAGTTTTGCTTGTTTTACTGACAGGAGCGGATCTACTGCGGTGGCAGTCGCCCCAAATAAGAGTCTTGCCACCCCTGTTGCCATCTCAACTAGCAACTATGAATTCAATAAATAGTTATGGCAAATCGGACATTAAGCGCACGAAACTCTTTTTTTCTGACAACATTGAATGCAACACTATGTAACCTGACACCTACTGCTAAGTAGCGGGAAGTGAGAGAGAACAGAGAGCCAGCAGCATTGATGGACATATACAATACATAGTGTTGCCAGGTCAACCCGCCCACCAAGTCATCAGTAGAGCAGCTGTTTAAATCAGCTAATAAACCACCGCTGTGCTCAGGAGAAAACATATTAATATTCACAATATAGACATTAAGCGTAACAAGCGTACTTGGGCTCCCACCAGGCAACATCCTTCAGCATGACCAGTTTGGCAGTGGGTCAGTAATGGTGTTGGGTGGCATTTCTTTGGAGGGCCGCCCAGCCCTCCATGTGCTCACCAGAGGTAGCCTGACTGCCATTAGGTACCGAGATGAGATCCGCAGACCCCTTGTGAGACCATATTCTGGTGCAGTTGGCCCTGGGTTCCTCCTAATGCAGAACAATGCTAGACCTCATGTGGCTGGAGTGTGTCAGCAGTTCCTGCAAAATGAAGGCATTGAAGCTATGGACTGTCCTGCCTGTTCCACAGACCTGAATCCGATTGAGCACATCTGGGACATCATGTCTCGCTCCATCCACCAACGTCACGTTGCACCACAGACTGTCCAGGAGTGGGCGGATGCTTTAGTCCAGGTCTGGGAGGAGATCCCTCAGGAGACCATCCACCACCTCACCAGGAGCATGACCAGGTGTTGTAGGGAGGTCAGACAGGCACGTGGAGGCCACACACAATACTGAGCCTCATTTTGACTTGTTTTAAGAACATTACATTAAAGTTGCACTTTAATGTAATGTTGCTGATGCAACTCATTTTAAAAGTTTAACGTGTTTGGAGTTTCTTAAACTCTTTTGGGTCAATTTACAGTGACCAATTGACCTGACTGACATGTTTTGGGAACCGGAACACCCGGAGAAAACCCACGCAACACGGGGAGAACATGCAAACTCCACACAGACGGCCTCTGTGAAGGCGCAGCGTCAGCCGCTGCACCACTGTGCTGCCCATGTTTTTCCAATTGGGTTGGGAAGGGATTTATTTTCTAGTTTGTCAATGGGCAAAAAGGGGGAGGACTTGAAGTTTTAAATTTCCTCTTGACGGAGGGTCACACGGTGCCCCGTTCACACTGGCAACAACCTCCATCTTTTCTCTAGTTAAAATTAAGAACATTAGATCTGGGTTATATTACATTCACTTTTTTGGCTTCTTAAACCCCAGGGTGCTGCGTATCCTCTTCCAAATGGAAAATGTAGATTTTTTCTTTTTGCCATCCGTAGGATTATTTTCCAAATCCTCAATGACGGTTCCTCCTGTGGTCTCTGTCTCTTTGGGTTTCAGATCCGTCGAACAACCAGGCAAACATTCTGAGAAGAATTCCTCCTCAGAGGAATCGTCTCGTCTTTTATTTTTAACCTGGTCGACTGGGTTCTCTGAATCGTCCTCCTCTTTTAAAACAGTGGTGTTGTTTTCAAGATTCTTACAGTTACTATTTACATACGTAAAATTAGAATGTTTTTACTTCTACTTGATACTCAGATGTTTTTAGCAATCTATTTTTGAGGTAGTGTAGTTTTAATCACCTGATTCACATCATACTCAACACTTTGTCACCTCTGACAAAGTGACAAAATTCGTCTCATGAAAACCAGACAAAAACAAGCTTCGTGTGACAAGCTTTGTCACACGAAGCTATTGCATTTTTTTTAGAGATTAACTTGTAAACTAGTTAATCAACTTTTAATTAAATGTTAGATTGTGACTTATACTTTGTCACAGTAAGTGTAGTGTTTTCAGAAGCAGATAAAACAAAATGTTCAAGGAATGAATGTTCACAGGAGAAGGTTGGACTTTCTAAGTGACTAAAGAGAATATTTTCTAATCTGGAAATATGATTTTATAGTCATAGGAAGAAAGTACACCCTTTTTCGGTTCAAGTGTTACATAGAACATATTAAAATGATCAGGTCTTTACCAGATTATGACATAATTTGCATCAAACCTCAACTGTAGAAAAAACCCCAACTAATTCCACTGTAATGATTCATGATTTCAAGAAATACATTTCTACTAAAACAGGACAGTGACCAGAATATATTTTTATACAGTGGATATAAACATCCGTTTTCAACTGAATCTGATAAAACTTCAATCTTAATCAGTCATTTGGTGACACTACATTTGAGGGAAAACGTAATTTTCCTTCCCTTTACTCTCAGTCGTGGAAAGGTTGCACATCGGATTTCGTTTTAATTGCCATCATTTCCCACTCGTTTCTGTGCCATTTACTGCCAATCACACTGTGATCCTGTTAGATTGCGTTCACTCCCAGCTCTGTCTCTGCTCGGGTTTTGGTTCACTACAAAGATATTTGCTGGTCTGACTCTATACATGGAAAAACCTTGTCAAACGTATTATAGTGGATGAATATTCTCAACACACGTGAGGTCCTTTCATCCTGCTTCCCTTCCTCTGACCTAATAAAAACGTCATTATCTAATTAACCTGGCAGGGTTAATTGATCATCTAATCAATAACGTGGATAAACTGAGTTAGGCTTCTCTGTTCCAAATGTCTGGTCTGTCATTTAAGATGCTGAATATTTATCAACGGGGCATTGTAATTGTTAGAAAGCAGATAAAGTACATTTTATGAGGGGGAAATGACATGTGTGCTCATAAAATTGAACCAATATCAACATTTCAGATATAAATGTATTAAAAACATTTATTTCCAGCTATTAAACTGTTACATCACGCAATATGTTTACCCATAGTGACAGGGTCAGTCTGTAATCCTGAAACACAACCAGAAAATCGAGGGGAAATGTTTCAGATATTGCTGATGATTATTGCATATTTAAAGTTTGGAATACAATGAATCATTGTTCTTTCGCTTTATAATTTTCTGCTACTTTGTATTACTTTATGAAGAAGAAGCTTGTAGTTGAAAAATGTGGAGAATACTTTAGCATATGTCTGCGATCCAGCTCACAAAGCAGGCGGTTATCCTTTACTCACTTAGTGCATATACAATATGTAGATGGGAAGGTGTCTTTGTGCTGCTGTTACTGGGAACTGAATGTAGGTCATGATTCAGTGAACAAAAGAAAAAGAAAACCACAATACTAAGAAGGCCTTAAGAGAAAGAGAGTTTTGTTTTGTGAGGGCCTTTCAGTGATCCTCTATCTGCTGTGAAAGTAGAATCCAACAGACATGCTCTCTAATTCAGCTGAAGTAATGTAATAATGTTTCTTGAAAATACAGAATTCCAGAAACAAGGATCCCAAAAATAATTGGTGAATACTTTAGACACCCTCTTAAAACGCTTATCAGCCTATTTTAATAGTTCAAAACCAAATATAGTGTAATCTGCTTTTGTGCACATAATGGCATCCATCTTTGCACTACTGCGGTCTTCCTTCTATCCGCCCTTGGAGGTTTAGCCAATCAATCCCTTCGGATTGGGTTCTTTGCAATGCCAGCCAATAGCATGTCAAGAAGCACTGCATCAACTTACTGCTGCTTCCTAAGCTTTCAAATATTTTACATATTGTCACCTTCCTAAAATAATGGCCAGTCATTTGCCAAAAGAGATTACTAAAAAAGGTAGAGTTTTTATTTATTTTCTTCAAAAAAATATCTGTGAATAGGCAAATTTTCCATTAATAAGCTACAGTCATGCTCCACAGAAAAATCCTGAAATAGGCAAAATCACAAATACTAAACCATGACTAGGCAGCACCAAGTTAGACGTAATTAAAAATCATAAAAGATGCATGGCTGAAATATTTTTAAATGGTAAACACAATCACCACCATCAAAAACTTACCTGGGTTCCTGTCTTGAGAAATACTTTAATCTCCATGTCAACCATTCAAACGCCTGAGTGGACTTAGCTCCGCCTTCGAGGCGCAGCTCCTCCTCTGAGCTAAAGTCTCTAACCTCGCGAGCTTCGGCCTCACAGAGGACCCGTCCACCATAACTTCCCCCTAAGCTCCTTCAGACTAGCCAGCAGCAATTAGCAAACTGTGCATCTTAGTTCATTATAGGAGCTTCTTCTTAGTGAAACATTGATAAAAAATGTTGTTAAAGGGTTAATAAAGGAGCCATGTTGTGATGACTTTCTGAAGACGGAGTTTCAGAAAGAGCAGGAGTTTCTTAAAGAGACAGAGGCCCAATTTCAAGGTGTTAAATTACAACACCAACTTTCTTTCAAGTCATATTTGAAATATATAGCATTTTTATAACAGTTGAATGTAACATTACTGATTATGCAATAATAAAATTACACTATGTGTTTGGAAATACATGACACTGCCCCTTTAAATGTAAATTTAGAATCCTATTATAATCCTATTGTACTAGAATGATTACCAGTTTACTTAAGTGATTGTGAGGATATCTGTAATTTATAATCCTCTATTATGCAGGTTATCTATTGTTGTTTCATAATGGCAGGAAGGTGAGTCATTCAATTCTCACAGAAAGTCTCTGTCACATAACCTCAAATAATGGACAGGTTATAAAGATTCAGATTTCACTAATGGCCTTAATGTTCATTCAGATTGTTAAAGTAGGATCATCTCTACTACTGTTTTTTTGCTTTGTTTACTTGTACGTTTTTTCCTTTTCTTCGGGAATAGTTTTCATAACAACACAAAAGCCCATCTGCAGTTTCTGATGCCAAGAGACTTTCTGCTTATTCCAGCCAGACTGGCAGCTGCAATAAATAAAGAAATAAAAAAACAGGTCTTTAAACAAATGGATTTAGGAGACTGACATTGGTGACATTTATTGTCTGGAGTAAAACTCTTTAAACTGAAATATGGAAAAACATGAGAAAATGTAGGAAAAGCTGAATATAGAGAAAAGGAAAAGATGTAAAATCCATAGTGTGGAGAAAAGTTTCACTGAAAACATGCTAAAACAAATCCATGCTTCCTCCCCTTTCAAAATAAAATACAAACAATTTAGGGGATTATTTTAAAGGAAGTGTGTAGTGCTGTTTTCTATTTGTGTTTGAGAAAAGGTGGGTAAATAGAAATAGAAATCGACGCCACACTTTTCAGATTTTTATTTTTCTTCTTCACTTATGCACTGTAAAAAAATGACTGCCACAAGGTTTCCTTTGCGAAGCAAAAGCTGGCAAACGGTTGCTAAATTTTTATTCAAAGCTGGACCTGTCCTACACAAAGAATTCAAACACAATCAGGAAACATTTTTCAAAGTTAAAGAGCGGAAACTGAAACACAATTCAGTGTTTCCTTTCCATCTGGAACTCATCTTCAAACTCTGTTAATCTTGTTTTTCTACATTTTTTGGGGAACTTTCCACTAATTCAGTGTTTATTGGGATGCTAATCAAAGCTTAATTGTAAGGTTCAACATCATTAGGTTAAGGAGCCAGAGTTGTTGAGGGTACAGAAGCCAGAAAACAGGGATAAATGTGTGTGTGTCCTCTGGTGCATTGCGGAATACCAAGCAGGTTAGACCAAATATTTTCTAGATGAGATGTTTATTTACACAAGCCATAAAACTCATCCGAACATGCTTGTGTGCTCAGTGCATTAATTTTTCATCTTACAGTACTTGGAGAGTACAGACAACCAGATAGGCAGCATTATGGTTTGACACTGTTCATTCACATTATAATTGCTCACATACGTTGTTACGTATGTGAGCAATACACACACACACACACACACACACACACACACACACACACACACACACACACACACACACACACACACACACACACATACACACACACACACACACACACACACACACACACACACACACACACACACACACACACACGTTAAATTGATATTTGCAAGCTTAAATAAACACAGACTCACAAAATCACTAACATTTAGAGCAAAAACTATCCATATTACTGGCAGGAAGCAGTAGGTCATGATAGTAAATGCTGAACATTTAAAAAAAATAGAGCAACAGAAACAATAACGTTTATACAAATACAATAAGCTCACTTTTCAGCACTACCTGACGCTCACAGAATCTACTTTCACGCATTGCTGAGAACCGTCTGTCATGTAATTAAACCTATTAAAATTTAAATTGTTCTGCTTCAAGAAACATCAGAAACTCTTGCTTATGTTGATGATAGATTTATGGCAGAAACGTCTGCAAAAAATGTGTTGTTGAGGATTTTTGTGGCAAACCACAGGCTGGTATTTAAACTTTCGAAGAATAGACACAATGATTATTAGTAAAAGTATTTTAGAAGTTAACTGTGAGAATCTACAACATGAAATATTTTACCACATAAAAACACAATGAAAACGCAACAAGTATTCACTTTAATCTGACATTAATCTTATGCAATTATGAATATTATTGATGTTTATACAATAAGCTCCACCATGTCTTTACAGCCTGGCATTTGCAGTCAATGCCAGGAAAAAATGTCATGGTTTTTAAAAAAAGACCTGACATTTTTATGATTTTTCTCCACTTGGTAGATAAATTTTGAGGATTTAAAAGTTTTTTTAAGGCCTTTATTTCCTTTTGAAGAGGGCTTTAAAAAACATTTCAAGATGTTCCTTTAAATTCCTAAAGCAGTTGAATTACACTTTTGTATTTATCTTAAATTAAAGCAAGATGTGGATGAAAATGATGAAAGTCTGTGATGCACCAAGAAGCTGACTGGTGGAAAGAGTAGACAGATTTTTAGCTTGATTATCGGTGAAAAACTAAAAAATGTCATCATTTTACAATTAAATGCAAGAAGGGAGAGAGAGAGCAGTAGATAACAGGAAGGTTGAACTGAGTACAAAAAGATTGTGTTTATAATTTTGAGCTTTCTGGGGAACAAAGAAGCTGCTGTTTCGATTATCAGTAAATCAGTAAACCTGTTTACAGTGACACAACATAAAATAACCGCCTGATAGGTGACATCTTTAAATTTGAAAAGTACTTTGTCATTTGTCAGGATGTTTATTTAAATAAAAGTGAGGTAGGTTGAGGTACAATCGATGTATGATGCAGAGGAGACGCTCCACACAACCCCTCAACAAAAAAGAAGTGATTTTCATCCAGCATCAATGCTGAAGTTATTTGCAGTAATTTAGCTAATCGCAACACAGTTACACAAACATTATAGGACAAAATTGACTAACTGCAGTTCAACAAGGCATTTTACAGTGTTTCTCACTCACTCACACAAAAACCAGTGGAGCTGCTATGCAAGATGGTGGCCTATCTGGAGAAACTTGCACCAAGACACTTCAGGATGAGGAAAGTTCATCTTCCACATGCCTGGTACCACCTGAGCCACAGCGGCCCCAACAGTTTCAAACAGATGATTTTTTTTTTCAAGTCAAACCATAATGGAAACTCACGAAAAACAGTTTTGTTAAATATATTTCTGCTTCATGATAAACATGTGAGTAAAAACGAAATAACTGCAAGAGAATAAGTTTTAGAAAAGTTCACTCATTTCCTGAGTGAAAGTTTGGACCCCTAAAAGTCTCCGAGCTTTTCTGGCCTTTGACCTTTCCAACTGGCGCGTAAAAAAACAATTTGTCAGTTTTCTTCTGCTATCATTGGTCAAATGTCACGTAACATGCTCAGATGAAAGCGTATTGTCTTGGGATTTTATGTGGTAGACCTACGCAAACTAGTAGGAAAAGATAAGAGAAGATGGTGCATTTTGGTGCAAACGGGTGGAAGAAGATGCTCTGAAAAACATTGAACATCCACAAAGTGGCGCATTGGGGTGGCAGCACATGTTGTGGGGATGTGTTGCCTCAGCAGGGGCAAGACAGGAGGTTTCCATTTTCTTCTGCCTCAGAATAAAGCTCTACTTTCTGTTTGTCTGTCACAGACACTCAAACATGTGGTTGTAATCTGAGAACAACGCCTGCTGCGATATTTATCTTTGCGTTTAGTTCACTTCAGCGTCTTCAGTTTAGTTCGACCCATCAAAGACAAAGCTGTGGCATCTGATTATCTGCTGAGCAAATTGGCTTTTACTGGTAAATTAATTCACTGACAGTAAATAGTAGAAGCAACCTTACATGACAGTGTCAGAAAAGTCTTTGTGGATTCAAGAGTAATACGCTGAAAACCACAAAGTGAGTGGGAGTCGTCTTTATTTGGCTGATGGAACTGTTATTATGGCCATAATGAAATGGAAACACCCAGGAAAATGATCGCAGTCTGTCAGACGTCTCCAGCTTGTGTGAGCCCTGCAGGCAGGCAGGATTGCTCACTTCCAATAAATAGAAACGTGGCGTCACAAACAACACTGCCGTGATCAAACGTTTTCCTCCGTGGGAGGACAGCTGGTCCACATGGTGGCACGAGACAGTTCCACAGGCGCGCGGCAGTTTTCTTTGGCCAGCATCGACTCGCTCACAGAGCCTCTGAATTTCCCCAGCCGGGTCTTGCAGACCGACAAACAGAAGAAGTGCAGCACGCTGGGGGAGAGTAGGATGAAGACCCACGGATCGATGATGGAGTTGAAGGAGAGGAACCGGAGGGCCAGCAGGTCAAATTCATGGGACTCCTCCTTGGATCCGATAGAGTTGTGGAACACTCGGATCTGTGAGATTAATGGAGAAGTTTGTGTTAAATCAGCTTTATGACGATAATGACTTATTTTCCCCTTGTTGTTTCCAAATCCTAGTTTTGTGGAAACTGTTTTGTACTGAGAAACTGGATGCTCCTTGTTTCTGTTCATAGTTATGACCAAATGCCTCATTGTGACTGACAACCTCACCTCACTAGGTGACAGTTCTCTCTTTTTCACATTTTATTTAGCAACCACGAATCCAATGTACAGCTCTGGGAAAAATTAAGACCACTAAAAATCATCAGTTTCTCTGATTACATTTTTTATAGCTATATGTTTGAGTAAAAGGGACATTGTTCTTTTATTCTATGAACTACTGACAACATGCCTCTAACATTTGTTTGCAGAAAAATAACAAAAAACATTCAGTGCTTTTCAGAACTCAAATAGTGCAAATAAAACAAGTTCATATTCTTTTAGAAATAATAATGATAATGTTTTAACTCAGGAAGAGTTCAGAAATCAATATTTGGTGGAACAAACACTAGGTTTTCAATGGGGTTCAGTGCAGTGGACTCTTCATTTTTTCCAGAAGTGGATTTAATGTGACAGAAAGTAGAGTGAATAGTTTTCAATTATTTACAAATAAAAGCTAAAAAAACAACAACTTGAATTTGTATTGCTTGTTAGTAAAATTAATTAATTTAATGCAGGGAATCGTTTTCTAAAATCTGGATTTTATTGCGTGATAAATCAAGACAACTTTGGCAATCATTGATGGTTTAGTTCCACTTTTCTGTTGGTGGTTTGAAAATGTGATGTTCAACACGTCGCATTAATAATTTAAGGAATCAAAACTGCTTTCGACTTTCCAAGCTGAAAAGTGTTTTTATGCTGCAGCCACCCGTTTTTGTTTTTTTTTTGGTATTATAAGAAAAACTGAGAGCAATATTTCATGCAAATCTGCAGGAAGATAAAGCGTTAGATTCTTATCAGTGCGTCACTCTTCTCAGCTTTCTTGTCAACAAAATAACCACACAAAGAACATCTTTGTCAGACGTTGTGGCATTAACATTAACAAAGGCCTTCTGATTTTATCTCAGTACAGCAGACAGTAAGGTGGTGACAGGATGTTTACAGAGCACACAGTACATTTTCAGTTCAACAAGATATTAAAGTTCCTTTTCAGCCAGAGACTAGCAGATAGCTCTAGCATTTGTGTGTTTTATAAGAGCCGGATGTTTAATGCTGAGCCAAAAGCAAATTGACATTCCTCTGCTGATCTCCACCAACTCGGTTTACACACAAGATACACATCTAATGAAATAATTAGATGCTATAAAACAAGATTGCAAACTGTTCTCTTCTGCTATTTTTCACATTATCTTTGGTTTAGCGGACAACAAACTTCAATTTAAGAGGATTAATGGAGAAGTGCTTCAGCGTTGCTTTGTGAAAAAATTGTTTTTCTTAAATTTAAAAGATGATTGCTTAGATTGAATTTTATACATTTTCACAATATTTGTGCAAATCTATGACGCTAAATGTGACTTTTTATTACTCGCTGTATTGATCACGGTCTATAACTTGACATCAAGAAAGGTTGAGGCAGCAGTTACTTAGCTAAACCAAATGTTTTGGGCTAATTTTGAGAAAAATTTGCAGCAAAAATCAGAACAAAAATGTGAGGATCTGTTGATTTTGTGTGGATTTTACAGATTTGTGAAAAACTGGAGGGACTTATTGATGTAATTTTGAGCATAGAGGGCCACATAAAAAGCTATGGCGGGCCAGATTTGGCCCCCGGGCCTTAAGTTTGACACTTGCTCTAGAAATGTGCAAGAATACATCTGGTTTCCCCTTAAAAGTATCAAAACAAGTCAAGTTTATGCTTTTAAAAAAGAGACATGTAATCTGTAAATCTAATCTCGATTTCTAGCCGAATGACTGAGCTAGCATGTGGTTAAAGTAAATGCTGATAAAATTCAAACAGTAAATGTTGCAAAATCCACAGATGTAAAATGAATTTGATTGTATCATTTATGTATTTAACTGCATTTGAATGTTTTCCTTCAAAACTCACATTAAACAGATTTTTCCCTCTCACCAACTCCAATATGTTGGTTTTCCTTTTGCATTCCTGTTCTCCATGACTGAGAACAGTAGGACGTACCTGACCTTTTTAAAGTAAGACACCATTTTAAAGGAAACCATTTGATTGGTGTTCCTGGTGTGAAGATTGAGCAGCAGGTCTCTCTGTTTTTTCCCCCCGCTGTTGGGTGGAATAGCAGCTTGGACAGCTCAAATGAGAAGCGGTAAACTCCCTGGAGCCATGACCCCAAGGTTGGGAACCGGCTCTTTGTACAATCCATGGAAGCTGTGACTAGTTCACAGGTTTAGAAAATGCCCCTACCGTCCCTCTCAGGGGGGTCAGAAAGGAACAATATAGAGTTATAAAAGCCGCTTTTATGGACTGAGTATTTTCTCTAGCAACCCTTTAAATCACTTCCTGTCTTCCATTTATCATTTCCTCCTTTTCGTCTATTTACTGTCATTTTCTCTGTCCTTCTGCTTTTATCTTTGCCATTTTTTTTATCTACTTTGTGGAGTAATGATGCACAGATATGCAGCTAATAGCTTGGCTACTTGCTGCTGTTAAACTGCTGCATTTTCCTCAGCTTAACATGCCTATTAACTCTTGCACAGCGGCACATCAGCAGCTGTTAATGCGGAGTGTAAAAAAAGGCTCCACTACTTTAAGAGTTTACAAGATGCTGTATTACTGCGTACATTTCAGAAACTGTCACGACAACAAGAATGTCCATATGCTTTTGTTTTGTCTGAGTTCGGACCAGCTTTTATTGCCACATGGTATCATTCCTCTAATTACCCTCAGTCCTCGACATGTGTGAGAAACAAAAACAGTTTTTTTTGTTTGTTTTCATCCAGACTGAGCCATGAAATCTGCTTCACACTGCGAGACTATTTGCCCCTCTCTTTGAGCAGCAACAGGAAGCGTAATAAAGACGTTAATGTGAAGAGGCTGATCACAGCTCTTCAGTTTGGAGGACTGGCCCTGAGAAAGCAATACCAACACATTCCCCAGCTCTCCATGAGCGAGTCTTTCTTTCTCTGTCTGGAGCGCTGCTGTTTGGCATTTTCAATCATTGATGCGATCAAATATGACCGCTGGCTCTTCACATTTATACACGTCATCATGCTGCAGCTTCATATTGGAAGAAAAGTGTAATATAATCCAGGAGTCTAGTCAGTGTGTAGACTGTGGTGTCACTTTCTTAAGCCCCCAGGAGTATTTATATAAGGCTCTTAGTAAATTATTCATCTGCTGTAGTAGGTTTAAATGCGCCACCCTGGGGCAGCTATGAAACATCATGACTGAAGTCTGTCAGCTTTAAAGGTTGAAAAATGCAGAGCGTTGCTTTGGATTCAGAATGTATGTTAAAACCAGATATCTGCAACAAATTTTCAAAAGGTCTCTCCTCCTTACATCTGTTCACATTTTGTCAACATTTCACCAAAATCTTGAACTTATCTTACAGGGAATTCATTTGGGCTACACAATATTAGGATTCAATGATGAAAACAGCTTCAATTAACCCAAAACAACATTTCTTGGAGTTGTAGCTTCAGATGTGGGAATCAAGGACAGTGAAAGTCCATCTAGCCGACCAAATCTGTTTGCTAAGGACAGAGTTCAGAGGCATAGTCCTCAAAATACAATAATCTATCAAATCAAACATCCAAGCAGTTCTTTGCAAATATAGATATTGCTCACATTGACGTTTGAATAAATCCGATGACTATTTACATTTAATGCAATATGTAGTTCTAGAAAGTAGACAGTTAAGAAAGTATGAGTTTACCTAATAAAAATTTAAAATATTTGGCCTTCACACGGGGAGAATGTCCTTTGGACAGATGAGACAAAACTATATCTTTTTGCCAAAGCACATCAGCTCTATGTGCACAGATGCAAAACTGAAGCAAATCAAGAAAAGAACACTGTCCCTCCTGTGAAACATGGAGGAGGCCTGGTTATGTCCTGGAGCTGCTGTACGTCATCTGGCACAGGGTATCTTGAATCTGTGCAGAGCACGATGAAATCCCAAGACTATGGAGGCATTCACTGCAGGCTACGGGTCTTTCAACAGGATCATTATAGCTAAAACATCGAAGAATGGCTAAGAGCAAAACACTGGACTGTTCTGAACTGGGCTTCTATAACTCAATATTGGTGAAGGTTTCCTACATCCTGGTGTTTGGAAACCAATGTAAACAGGTTAATGGAACGGTTTTGTGAACATATGATCAGATTTATATGGATGACTTGAAACTATCATTACATGACGAAATGTGACAATAGACAGGATATGAGGCAGACATGAAGGCTCTCCTGTGTATAAACTTGTAATCATCAGTGTGTAAATAGTGAAACACAGGGCCGATGGAAATGTCTGCTGTTTGTCGAAGGCCTTGCCAAAGTCCAGTCTATTCCACTTTACTCATCACTAGAGGCTTTTTGTTTATTTATCCTCTTTCTTCTGGGCCCACATGTCACCTGAGTTTCTTATTATTAAAGTTGAGCTCAGGTTTAATCTGTAGCTTCAGGAAATGTATATAATCTTTCAGCTGAAGTCGGTTTTGTTTTATTAAGGTTTACTTTTTTCCGAGCTAACCATCTGTCAAACTTGAGTCTGTGTTTGGATTCTGTTAGAAAGGTCAGAGGTTAATCAAACCAACGGAGATTCACTCTATGTTGAAACATATTTCTACAGGAACCTTATGGGAGTTTATCTGAACCTGCTCTGCAATCGGATCAGCCATCATTGGCCAGATTATCCTCTCTAGCTGTATCAAGCCTGGCCCCCCCTGTGGTCTTGTCTCGTGTTGTTTTATTTCTTTGGATCAGTCTACACAGGTCATGACCTCTGAAGACTGGAAAGCATCTGGAGCTGCAGCTGCCAAAATGTCCAGCTGTCTAGATATTTATCTTTGCAAGAAATCCTTACTCCTGTCCATCCTGAACTGCAGAGAATCTGATATAATTTAGTAATCCAGACTCTCCCTGCTGTCTTTCCCCTGGCTGTCCTTGTTTCTCCTCACTGTACCCAGATCATCTGTTTTGTTTTGCCTCCTGATGAGAAGGCGACGAAAGCTGATCCCTGTGTTCTCCATTTGCCTACATGGGTGTTTCCCTTCTGAGCTGGAGGGCAATTTAAATAGCAGCACCATCTACCGTCTCTTTAATGCTTCTTAAGCAGATTAATCAAAGACGTCTTCATTCCTGCCTGTATGCATCAGATTATACAATACTAAATTCTTTAATCTAAGTTTTCTTGATTAAAGAATTTATTATTAAATCTATAAAATCTCTTTTATAGATTTATATTTACTGATATTTACACCTTGGCTGGAGTAACTTGTCAGCAAATAAGCAATTTTCCTTTGGGGATCAATAATCTACTCTATTCTTGAGCATGTTTTCTATTGTTTGTGATAAACTTTAAACAGGACTTCAAATGGCTTTCACTTGTCGTCGTGGCGTAAACGCCTCACTTTTTTGATAACTTGTAAAAATATATTTGGAAAAAAGAGCACATCATTTTCCTTCCACTTTGTATTTATGTGCCACTTTGTGGTGATGCAATAAAAAGTCAGTAAAATACGTTGTAGTTTGAGGTTGTACAATGAATCAGTTTAAAGACCTTTCCACTTTCTCTATAGTAGAGATAATTTTTTTAGTAAATTAAAACTGTCACAATGTTTCAGTGTCGCATATCAAAGTCTTAATCAAGTAAATTACTTTAACTGTGCTTGTTGCAGATGAGTCTTGGAGAACACAGCTTGAACAGTTGGTTCAGCCTTCCTGTGGTCTGTCTGTGGAAAATTAACAACGCTATTTAAAAAACCAAGTTCCAAGCAGAATTTAGCTTTTGCTGCAGAGATGATGGTTTCCAGCAACAGCTGAGACAACAATGCACAAGATGGCACTTTGGTCCATTACAGCTGTCCACACCTAAGTGCACAGCATCTAACGCTGCAGGGAAAACCTTATCGATTTTGCATCTCATGTCAGAAGTGTCACTTAAAAACCAATGTGGTTCCATACAGATTTCTCAGGAGTCGCACTGAGACAGCGTAATGGCTGGGCGATGAGTCATTTATGGGTACTCATTGATTGCAGCACCCAGAATCCCCTCTGTCTGTGCCAAAACCATTAGAGGTAGTCTAGGGAAAGCGCAGCGTCAGCGTGTTTCAGATATTCATTATATCTGTTTAATCAAACTGGCTGTTGGTGTACAGGACAGCTCAGACGTTTACATGCACTCATTATCACCATGAATGTTGTTCAACAAGAGCTTTTAGTGAACCAGTTAAACAGCTGTTTGATTGAAATTGGAATCATAAATTTCACTAATATGACATCTGGAGGTAAATGATAACACTGGTCAACAGCCAAGCTGTTGCCTTGCAGCAAGAAGGTTCTGGGTTCGATTCCCGGTCCCGGTCTTTCTGCATGGAGTTTGCATGTTCTCCTTGTGCATGGTGGGTTTTCTCCGGGTTCTCCGGTTTCCTCCCACAGTCAAAAACATGACCGTCAGGTTAATTGGTCTGTCTAGGTGTGAATGTGTGTGTGGATGGTTGTTTGTCCTGTGTGTCTCCGTGTTGCCCTGTGACAGACTGGCGACCTGTCCAGGGTGACCGAGCTTCTCACCTGGAACATTAGCTGGAGATGAGCACCAGCAACTCCCGACCCCATTAAGGGAAAAGGGTGTAAAGAAAATGGATGGATGGATGGATGGATGGATGGATGGATGGATGGATGGATGGATGGATGGATGGATGGATGGATGGATGGACACTGTTATTAACCTTTTTTTTCTCCAAAAACCTTCTTTGGATTCTTTGGATGAGAAATATTAACAGAAATAAACTGATAACGTCATAAAAATATAATCAGTTTAGTCAGATAATCATATTTCTCTAAATCAAATTATAATGAAAACCTGACAGGATTGAGTAAAATGGATGTCATTTTGGATTCGGTGGTGCAAAATAGTCCTAATTCAGTTGAAAAAACATTGACAACTTCCAGATTATTTTTTGCAACCCAGTTTAATACTGGAAACCACTAGAACAGGGTTTACTTGTTTGAAATATCTGATCTCTAACTGTCAAGCATCTGGTGGCACTATTATATTTTGAGTTTCCTGGAACAAGTGATGGTGGATTGAGATCATGAATGAACACTACTTCAATCTTTTTCCAACTTCATGTTGAAACACAATCTAGATGGAAATTAAAATTGGATCAGAATGGACAGAATTGATTGTTCTAACACCCTGACATTAAGTTTCACAAATAAATCTGACCTCATTCTTTAGAAAAAATGTTTGACTTTGCTTAAAAGATATAACCTACCTAAATAAATGGACTCGTCAATTTTACCAATAAATGTGATCAAATTCTGAGCCACAATTAAATGGTGTAAAGCCTCTAAAACCTGCTGAGGACTATTTAACCTGACATTGAAGAGACTCGCTGCTTAATTCAGATGATTTATTATTACTTTCTGATATTCTTATATTTAAAAACCGCCAAAACTGTCTCCTAATTCCACGGAAAAAACAGAAAATGTCATATTTATAATTAAACGCCCAAAATGATATCCAGGCACATGATGAAAGTATGCAAACGTCTTACCGCTGCCACATAAAAGTAAACAGCTAATAATCTGCTGAGAAAAATGATATCAGGTAGATTAAAGCTCTATCATCACATTTCTGTCAGCTAGCCAAGCTAAACAAACCTAGATCCTTTCAGGTCGACGCAGTGTTGACCTGGTGTTATTTAGCTAAGTCCTCCCAGGTTGTTATCAGAAACATCACAGATGTTATATTAGTGAAATTTATGATCCCAGTTTCAAAGCCAGATACTCTTATCGTCTCATTACAGTTCCCATCCAAACAGCTTCCTGATGATATTACTGATCACATCCTGACTTCCCTAAACTTCAATTATAATCAGCCGCTCTATCTGCAGCCTGCTGGTAGCAAAGACGGTTTTCCTTTAGAACAAAAGTTTGCTTTGTGTTTTTTGTTTAATGCCATTTCAATTGGGTTATTGTTAGTTTTTATCATTAAAATGTCTGTATTCAGGTCTTTTGTTTAGGCATTAAATCTACAAATCTCACATGACATAAATGTATTTTGTTCTGGGAGCTAGATGTATCAATCTAGTATTTGAACTTTTGGCATCAGCACCATCACTGCAGCTTTGTTTCTGGCCAATATTAAATGGAAATTCAATAAAACAGATATTAAACCTGTACCAGAATGAAGCGATAAACTGCATCTGCTTCTGTCAAGATCTTGAGTGGAACAACACTAAACCACAGATCAAGTTTTTTCAGTCTTTCGCTTTTTAGGTGATATTCATCAGATCAGATATACGAGAAGACATACAGTGGTAAATGTCACATTTTTTTTTTTAGCAAACCTCATAATGAGAAAATGAAAATAGTTCTGTCTACTTGAGAGTTTGTGATTTTTTCTGACATTTTCACTTAACCTAATGAACCAGATAATGGTTGTCACTATTGCAAATATTTTCTATTTTCTTCAGTTATAGTTCTCATTCTGTGCTGATGGTATATTTTTGTCACTATCATATGATGGCAAAATGTGTTCTCTCCTAATAAGGAGATATTAATAATTTGGTTTTTGAGTTTATGCCCTCACATGATTCTAAGGTTTGGCTTTTCATGTCATTCAGCGACTCTATACCTAACATTCATAAGCTACATAATCTATTCTCAATTTGCAGCAAAAGGTCAAGATTCTGCTCAATCTTAGTTTACAAACATTATATAAAGGCTAGTTATCAGTCTTTAGACAGCTAAAAATCCAATATATTCTCATTTTAATGCACACACCATTCCTTAGGTTACTTTGACAACACTCTTCAGTGTAGACGTTACTGGGGAAAGATTATTGAAGGTTAGCCTTCTCTATTCACCAGGAGTTTAAAAATGAAGTTAGCTGAAGCACAAAATGTGTCCGAAGCTATTTAACAGGAAAGCAGTTTCTTCAGATGCATGTCAGGCTCTCAGTAGAGAAATAGACTTTGTCAGGTCATTTTATACTTGTGAATTTTTTTTTTGCAACTGACTTTTTACATATTACATCAAAGTTGTTCTATTTAAGACTCATCTCATCTGTCTTGGGCTTCAAATCTCTGACCACTATGCAAAGTGTTAGATTTGTACATGTTGGCAGCATTTTGCAAACAGTAGAACAAAGGCAAAGCGATTCAATGATATGAATCGGTTGTTGGAGCAGAGATGCGTCTAAAACCTGCAGGACACCGCCTCTTCAATTTCCAATCTTTGGTCTAAAGTCTCCAGAGAATGACCTTAACAACTCTATTAATTGTTCATAAAGACTAAAGTCTTAAAAGTCCACTCTGTAATACAATAGCTATAGTTATTAGTAGTAGATTGAAACTAGGTCAGAACTCCGTCAAACATTTCTAATCATAGCTGCCAGAAGCTTTGTTGAAGTGCTATGATTTCCTAGTTTATTTCATAGTGATGTTTAATGATTATCATTGGGTGGAAGACACAAATCACCTTTCTTGTCTCCACAATTATCTTCTGAGCCCAAAACTAAGCATTTTTATAATACCTTGAGAAAACTACACATCAGCATTTACAGCTGGGACAGATGTTTGCAGTAATAACATCAAGATATGTGTCATCTTACCACCATGGGCAGTGTGCAGACAATAAAGATGATAGTCATGAAGACCAGTGGAATAAGGTGCTCCACCTCATCAGCCACGAACAGCCTGCGCTCGCTGCTGGATCTCATGCTCTTCATCACTGAGCCTTGCCTGTTGCGACGGCGGTACATCCGGAACAGCTGGTACGCCACGAAACCGTTGCAGGCCACAATCGACAGGACCAACACCAGCATAATTGTGGCATATAAGTTAGCATAGACCCGGTCCTCAGTGTTCGAGGGGTTCATGTCAATGAAGCACCATGTGCCAGGGCAGTATTGCACATACTTACCAAATTCCACAAAGGGAAGTAAACAGAATAGGATACATATAAGAAACATAACAGAGATTGTGATATATGCCCATTTCTTGGTGACAACCCGGTTGTACAAGTAGGGGTGTCCTATTGCAAAGCATCTGTCCAGTGCTGTAATGAAGAGGAGCGATATGGTGGCCAGACTGAAGAAGGTCATGCTGCTGCCAAAGTAATTACACACACTGCTAGCGCAGCTGTTATCAGCACTGCTAGTGAAGTTGTTTGCAGTACTGCTACACTTAGGAGCCATCCCAACAAAGGTCTTGTTCCATGCATAGGCAATCTGAACCAGGGGGGTGGTCAGGCAGGTTCCAGTCAGGTCTGTGAACACCAGAGAAATGATGAAGATGTGGAACAATCCTCTGTGCCGCCTGTCATCGCCCCTGGCGTCCCTTCGCCGATGGATTTCCAGGATCACCAAGGCAGCAACATTCCCAAAGACTCCTAAGCCAAACATGATGGCGCTGATCATTGGGGATTCATTAGGCTCTATATCTTCATTGGAGTGGCATTTGGTATATTTGGTTTCTGACATAGCAGAAGCCTTACTTCTTTCCTTTAATGAAAAACTTTTTCTGCAATTCCAGCAGAAGCTTAAAAATGGATCTTTAAGTAGTTGTCTGGAGCCATCCTGTTAAAACAAACAAAAATATTTTAGAGTCTGAGAGAAGCAACAATTAAACAGTTCATTAGCTATTCCAGCAGGTAGTTAATATTCTGCTGAAATTTAATCTCTTCCTAAAAATATTGCATTGTATTGTAGTTAAATACTTTAATAAATTATCAAGAATAGTAGACATAAAAGCAAATCTATACATTTTATTACAAAAAGCAAAAATTAAGAATTATTTTAAATAGCCAATTATCAAAGCAACAAAATATCCAAATTATGGAGTAAAGGTATTGACATAAAAAGCTGGCAGATGCCTTCATTTTTTCCTAAAATCTCTAACATGCGTTTCTTTTTCTTTTGGCATAAAAAACAAACCTTAAACCTTTTTTTAAAAAATAGTCAGTAGTCAAAAAGTTGTCATGATTATTTTGAATGAGAATTTATGAAATTCTGGCCGCTTGAAAGAACAATTTGCAAACCTATACGTTTCCTCAAGATGCTTTCTGTAAGTTTATTTGAAGTTTGATTAAAATTAGTTCAATTCAGTAAAACCAATCAAATCATCAGGGCGGCTGCTTTTACATTTTATTTCCTAGTAAAAGAGTCTAAAACTTTTACAATCTAAAGTCTTTTTCTCACGCCAACAAAATAAAATTTGTATAAAGTCACGAAATCTACAAGACTGCTTATGGAACAATAAAAAACATCGACAAAAACATGTTCTTGAATTAGATCAGCCATGTTTTTACGTAAAGAGGAGAAACGTTTAAGCCTAATGTGGAATAAAAACAAAGAAATAATTGTAACCTCAAAATTAGACTTGTATATTTAACCCTTTTTGATATCCTGCAGGTTGCAGAACCGTTTGATGGATAACAGATCCTCTGATTCTGCTCCAACATCAGATAACTTTGCTCCAGGATTGTAAAACCTGCTAGTTTAATATGCTTATCTTCCGCCTTCGAACAAAGAACCTAAAAGTCTCATCTGTAAAGAATGTTTACTTTTCTCTGAGCTTCAGACTGTTTGGACTCACTCAACAACCGACTAACTGCGCCGCTCCAATTTGATGTTTCAACACTTTGTGTAGATTAACATGCATGGTACAGAGCATATGTTACGTTACTACATCTGTAATTAAAGAAGGCCTGCAGTGCAGCATTCTGTAGCTCCTACTGTAGTTGTGAAACCAGGAGTTGTTCCTCTTATGATTTAACAGACATCAGCTGACAAGCTGAACTGTAAACTGTCATCCCACTTCCTGAGAAATGGATAATCGGACGTATGCTGAGATGTTCAAGCGTCTTGTTTCTGAAACAGTTGTTGCTCGAACATTAGACCTGTAAATTCCTGCAGCCGCTGCCATGCTCAGATTACATCGCGTCACAGAGGGATTCAAACTCAGTCAACCTCTCCAGATTTTACACCGACAAACTTCATGGGAATTTAGTCAGAAATGCATATTTTAATTTCTTGCTAAAACAAGAAGCGAGAAAATCTCATTTATCACAGCATTGAAAGCAATGTACTCTTTTACTTCCACTTTACATAAAATCCCTGTAAAGACAAAAATGAGATTTAAATACCAAATTAGGTTTGTGAGCTTTTCTTTCAGGCACCTAGTTCTTGGAAACCCATGTGACTTTGTGGCCCTTCAACCACATCTGGCTCACTTTCTTTTTCTTTTCCTGCTGAAGAACGGGGGGCATCAGATGACACTCAATCAATGTAAAGAGGAAGAATTGCCTCCAACTTTTAGCCACAAACCGCATCTCCAACAGATGTGTCCAGCTGTTGGCTGCGTCAAATCTACCAATGACAGCTTTTGAACATACTCTCACTTTTGAAAATATACATATAAAGAAAATAAGGCTTAATAATGAGCACTTTGTTCAGGCAGTATATGTTTAAAACCTGGAGTTGTGATTTATTTTTTCTACAATGAGCCAAAACGGGTTGTAAAAAGCGCTCTAAGCGTTTTTATTTTACATCACGGAAAAAGTTACACGGAGAGAAAAAAAGAAAAAAAAAAAAAACAGCGCGTGCCCCTTACTGTCAGATCCGCGTGGACCCCCAGCGACCAAAAACACCCGGATGATGAAGTTCTCACCTGCTGTCACAGTAAATCCCTCCAGCGCGTTTCTGCCTTCCGCTACTTCAAACAAACCAGGTTCGGCTCCTAAATATCCAGGTGAAGTTTGGATCCTGCGGACTGCGCTGCTGTGAAGCTGAGCGGCTGGACGGGCTGAGGCGCGACGTGAAGTGATGAAGCGGGCATGAAATGACTGGGGCTGAGAGAGCGGGGCGGTGACGTCACGCCGCGGCCAGCCACGCCCACAACCGCTGTGCAAGTTTGAGCTGGTTAGCTTGGCCGCCACGCCTTTGCATTCTGGGAAGTACCTTCATAATGTTCGGCTTTCAGTATGCAGATCTGTTTCCATGGAGCTTTCAGAGGGAGTCTGGGTTAGAAACAAACTAATATAAAGAAATAAACAAAGTTTTTCTTTTTCCCTCCCCAAGCTTTAAGAAAATAAGAATAAGAGGTTTAGAGATAGATTAGTAAATGTCAATCTTTCCTTTTAAGATTTTTTTTCTCCCCCTACAGACATTCTACATCAATTATGCCTCAAAATGTTAAAAGAAGTTTTCTTTTTTTCCAGCTGTCAGTGATCATTTTCATGGAAAATCAGCAATGCACTTGTTGCTCAAAACAGTTAAAATTACTCTTCAAGTGTCTCTTCTTTAAATTCTGAGAAGGCTGCATCTACCTGAAAACATTTAGCAAATTGGCACCATAAATTCATAATATATTATTGTAATGTTTAATACTTTGTACCAAAACTAGAAATGAATCAAGCTCAATAAAATGTTGAAAATGTTGTCCCCCAGGCTGTAATAAGGTCTCAAAGTGAGCATATCAGTTTCTTATTATTTGTGTTTTTGCATTCTGGTAACATAATCTTCCAGTTTGTTTGAAACAATTCAGAGTTTTTACACTCGTTTTGTTTTAAACAGTCATTTCAGTGTGCGTTCTGCACGCTGCAACCCGTTTAAGCTCCTCAGGCTACAATTCTTTAAATAAACAGCTAAGATTGTTCGTGCCGCAGAGAAACCGTCTCATATCTCCAAAAACCTTCTGCAGAAACTGCTTCCTCTTTGCTCGGCGATATTCTGAGAACGTGCATCATTGAGTGTGTGTGTGTGTGTGTGTGTGTGTGTGTGTGTGTGTGTGTGTGTGTGTGTGTGTGTGTGTGTGTGTGTGTGTGCGCCTACCCTCCTGGGTCAAAATGTGGAGCGTGAAAGATGTGTGTTTGCTTCCTAAAAGTAAGCAAACACACAAGGGTTTCCTTCTACCACATTTTAGATATGAGCTTCTCATTTCCCATCTGGATTAATATAACTTTCTCTTCTTTATAATACATCCCTTATGACCCAGAGATACAATCAGTGGCTTGGCCCCATTCCCCTATGACCACAACAAAGTAAGGATCTAATCAACAAGTGACTAAAAATGGTTGGGTTTTTTTTGGAAATATTTGTTTTTATTTTTCAGGGTTTGGTTCTACTGGGTTCCTTTTTGACAACAGACAGCCATCATGAAGATGTTGATGAAAACATATTAAGTGTCCCATAATGCATTGAAATGCTGTTGCATCATTTTACCTATTAAGAAGAGTAGAAAAAAGGCCTGTCTGGTCTTGAAATGGGAAGTGATGTAGGCTGAAAGCCTTTAAATTGCAAAAGTGCTTTCATTCAGACCCATTTAAATCCCTAATGGTTCTGCTGTAATTTTGTCTCATCATCCCTGGTCTTTCTTCTGCTCTTTTTGCCCACTTTCAGTTACTTAGAATATTCAGTGCTTTGTAAAAGTATTCATTATCCCAAATTTTTCATGCATTCATCTCAAACATTATGTATTTTCTTTGAATTTTATATAAGTCAACACGAAAAAGGGAATAATTGAGAAGTGGAAGATAATACAAGGTTTTCTCAGCTTGTCCTAATTAGAGAAGAGATTTTGCACATTGTCTGAGAAACACTGTCCTTTATGGTGGCAGCATCATGCTTTGGGGCGGCTTCTTTTCTGCACAAACCTGCAAAACATGGTTCTGTAAAAGTATCAAATTTAGATTTTCTAGTTGCACAAATGTAAATGGATCATTTTCATTTCACTTTACAGTCAAAATCACAATAAAATGTGAAGAATTGTCAATATATTCAGAAAGCATTCTAAGTAGAGTTATTATAAAGTAAGAGTTATATGACTAATTGTTCAGGATCAGATCTCAAACATATAAAAAGGAAAATCCCGATCTTTCAACTTGTTTATCCACGTCGCTGTTTCCTTTTTCCTTTGTTCTGTATTTGCTTCCCTTCACCTCTTTCACCTCAGTGATATGGGACCATATTTCACTTCCTTTACCTTCACTTTTCTTCCATTTCCCCTTCTCTGCAGTATTTGTTTTTTCCTTCCTTGTTGCGTTTTTCCCTGCTCTCCCCACCTCGGTTGCTGTGTTTCCTTAAGGTCCTTGGTTCTTCCCACTCCCTCTGTTACAGCACACATTCCAGTCCCTGCTGATTCTGAATTATTGATGGGTTCTTTGAACTTTATTGAATATCAAATGTCTCCGTTGAGACGTGGGCAGCCAGCGTCCGGTAATTACACGTCGTTTTTAGGATGACTAATGTAGTATCAGAATTATTCACAGTCTTCAACCACCTCTGTATAACCCAGTGTGTTAGTTTTCATGTTAAGTTGAGCGAACAGTCGTTACTGTATGTTTAACTCAACATGGACGATGAATTTAAGCTTGCCTTTGGCGCCACCTGTAGGTTCATTTGAGTAATTACGTCGTGAACTCTGAAAATACACAGTTAAATCTGAGCCTTTTTGTTCTGATAGAAGACACTCAGATGTGTCTCATATTGACATTTTAATTTTTAGCACTTAATTTTACTGCTATTTTGTTTGAAAGTCTGAGAAGCCTTCCCTGCATTTGTTTTTATTAAATATAAATATTTTTTTTCCTAAACTTCATAATCATCTTGCACTAATTTTTGTTGATCTATCAGATGAAATCGTAATAAAGCACATGCAACATTTAGATGATGATTCTCATTTACTTTGCAGTATTTATCTTCTTTTTGGTTGTTTTATTGTTTTCCAAAGAAACCCTTTGTTTATTATTTATAACTATTATAAGTTGAAATGTATTTACTTGATTTGGAATCTGACTGTATGATTGGATTTAATAACTTTTTGCTTTTGAAGCTGCTAATAGTTTTTTCCCACAAATTCTCTGTTTTTATATTTATTATATTTATTGAAATATAGTTATTTGTTATTTGCATTAAAAATGCATTAAAAGTCCATTAAAAGTGTCTATTTTGCATAATGTGGTAAATAATGACCATTTTAATGCAAAAATAACTGCATTAAAAGCCCATTAAAAGCTATTATTTACCGAATGACACTTCACAAGAAGACTGTAGACAATATATGAAAACTTCATATATCGTGTTTATTCACTCCTTTTTAAACAAAGTGTTGCAAAATGGGTTAAGGTTTGTGATTGTAAAGTGACAAAATGTGGAAAAGTTTAAGCAGTAGGACGGGATTTAAAGTGAGGCTGCAGTGCACTAGTGCAGACGCTAGATGGCAGAAATGAGCCAGGTTGATGTCTCTAGCTTGATTAAACAGAATAAATAAAAATAAATATTAGAAATTAAAGTTTAGGATTTCTTTCTTAGTAATATTTTCACATAAATATATATTTTAGAAGTTTATAGTTTTTCAGTGAGTTTTTTCAGTACTGCGTGTGTATTCAAATAGTTACGGAACCACATGTTCCGTAATGTAACAGATATTGTTACATCCGGATTAAAAATGCTCCATTTGTCCTTTTCTCTTAATTCGAGCCAGATGTTACCTCCGGCACCGGGACGCAGCGTGTCACTCATCCCGCCTGTGACCAATCAGCGCGCGGCTAGGCTCCTCCCTCCCGCCCCGGCAGGAGCGGCTGCGTCCCGGCGGGGTTCGCCTCCTTTCCGCTGCTCGGCTCTCAGAGTCCGGCTGTTTCTGCTGCCAGAGCTGCTCGGCCTGCCCATGGACAGAGGAGCGATGCTGACCGCGGCTCTGCTGTGCTGCTGGAGCTGCACCGTGTGTCTGGTCACAGCCATCCGGAGGACGGATCTGTTCCCTTTCGGGGATTTGAACGGAGATTTAATTTTACCAGAGGGCGACGATGAGACATCCAGAGCGCTGACCCTACCGAGACCCTTTTACTTTTTTGACTCCCCTTTTTCCCAGCTCTATGTAAGTCACTTTTTATTTGTATTTTTTCCTCCACTTTTAGTTTGTCATAGCTTAATTTGTTCCAATGCATTTGCAAATGTGCTTCAGTCTGGCATTCTGCTTAACATGGAAAGACTTAATGCAGTAAAAAGATGGAAAAAAAGAAAGAAAAAAGAAAATTACTGTTTAACTATAATTGTTTATACATTTTTTAACATTAGAGTATTATTAATGTACTTCAATAATAATAAACAAAGCAGGTGAAGCTATTATGATTGTTTTTATGTAATTTGCTGATGTATCTAACAATTCTTTCTTATAAGTTTCAAGAAATGTCCCAGTATAAATAAATTATTATTGCTAGTTGTAATAATAATAATAAAAATGGTAAGAAACAGGTCACAAGGTTTTCCAAACTCTACAGAATCCATCTTCTTGTAATTTATTTTTAAATTTGCGAACAGAAATCTGAAAAAATGAATGAATGACAAGACGCTATTGCCATCACCATCTGTTATGAGGTCTATTTAACGAAGTAGATGGAAAATTATACATTTTATCAATTTTTACAACGATTTAATCTTCATAAATTTAGCTGTTCTGCCAGGGTTGGTTTGAAAACATTAGTGAACAAACATCAGTTTGAACTTCAGCAAGTAATCTAAAACGCCAGTTTAAATTTCCCAATTTAAACTGGCATTTAAATTGGAAACATTAAGTAATTAAACAGATGTACCTAATAAAGTGAGTACTGAGCAAAGATGTTTCAAGTAAAATTTCATCAGTTTGGGAAGTAATCATTCAAGGTTCTCCTGATTAAATCTGTTCATTTTGTGCTTATTTGCATCACACTTCACAGGAATTATTGGTCATGCTCTGCCATCAAGGATAATATCAGACTGAAAGTCATTTAAATGTGGTTTGCTGGTTTCCTAAACATAATCAGGTCCAGGCAGGGGATCCTTGGGGCTGTTCCAGTGGTTTAGGGAGGCAATGAAGAGGTTCATTATGTGGTTCCCGGGGGTCCCAGTGGGTTATAGGGGATGTGGGTTCATTTGGAGTCATTTTTTAACACCAAAGCTTGATTTGTGTCTCGGTTTAGGTGGCCACCAATGGCATCGTCTCGGCTCAGGATCTGCCAATGGAAAAGCAGTATGTTGATGATGGTCTGCCTACAGATTTCCCTGTTGTGGCTCCGTTCCTGGCCGACATTGACACAAGTGGAGGACGAGGAAACATTTACTACCGCGTTACTGAAACACCCAGCGTACTTAACAGATTCGCTCAGGTATGTCGGATTTAAAGTTGTCTGGTTTTCAAACTTCAAAAATGTAAAAACTGTGCTTCAGGTTTGGCTTCTTCCCCTTTTGGTTCATCCTCCATTAGTGCATCCCATTGTCTTTCTCTTGTACATTTGTCATTCTCTCCCTCCTTCATCCGTTGGTTCATTCATCTTACACCTCCAGGAGGTTCACCGGGGCTTCCCAGATGCAAAATTCACTCCCACGCACGCCGTGGTGGCAACGTGGGAAAACGTCGCTGCATACGAAGGACAAGCTCGAGCCACTGGCGCCACCAACAAGGTACAACACTTATAACCTTTGTCCAAATTCAACCCCCTTCTAGTGGGCTGGTGTTCTGGAGACACAAAGTCCCAAATTCCTGTAAATCGTGTTTCGTTCAAACTAATCCTGAGGTGGGAGGTACATAACCCCCACCTTTGCCCTCCCAATCTGCCTCTTAACCTTTTTAAAGGGTCAGAGGCCATCTTTATGTGTCATCAAAGAGTCCCCCACCCTACCAACCCATTACTCCTTCCTCCAGTTCCCACACTAACCTTGCCCACTCAAGCATAGACCAACTCTCCCATCTCAGTACGTTACCTAGTCTTCATAAAGTTTCTAGAAATATTGTTTCATATAGTTTGGGGGTTTTGAGAGGAATGTAGAAAGGAAATAAGTTGCTGAAACTGCGTCAAGAGTTTAGCTGTAGGCTACAACTTGAGTCATGTTTGCTTACTTTGCAACTTCCAATAAATGCATCAACAGTCATCACTAAAGTCTTTCAATACTTCAACAAATGCTAAAACCAACAAATAGTAAGCGCACAAAGTATGTGTCTGAACGGTTAGAACAGTCAACCAATAAAACAACCAGGATTTCCCTGCAGGAGCTGTTTGACAGATGTGCCCAGCTCCAGCTGTTGCTCCCATGATGAATGGTGCAATACGTGGGCTAAACTAGCTGCATGTTGTGCACCTGTTTCATTCTTTTCCACAAGATATAAGCTTAAGCTAGTTGACCAGATTTACAGTATTTCACAACTCATGCCTAGAAAATCCATTTTGTCATGTTAAAACAGCGACCTGTAATGTATTTTGTTGGGATTATGTAAATCAAGAAAATAGCACGGCACAACTGCCAGTAGAGGGCAAAAACATTCTCTCTGAAGATGAATACCATTGGTTTTAGCTGTTAGCCTACCTAACCTACCAGCATATCACGCTAAATCCTAAATATACCATATTATATATGAAAGAAAATGGGACAGTATAAAATTCCAAGTGTATTACATTACACAGGTGAGGTTAATAGCTAGGGAGACGGAAGTAGTTATGCTAGCTTGACTTTGAAAACCTTAACATGTAGATATGTTGTGGAATCCAGTGTTTGGGTTCAGTAAAATAAATAAATAAATAATATGACCCACTCACCATCTCTGACAGATCATCTGCATAGCAGGTATTTAAATTAGCTGCATTCAGATGATCACTTATCAATAACATTCAACAAGTCTATAGTAACTCTGGAGGAGTTACAGAGATCCACAGCTGGGAATCTTTCATCCTTGTTTTCCATCACAAAAAACTCTAATTAAATGAATAACATAAAGTTTCAATACTTTCTGAGTCACTACATGTTTGTGAAAAATATAGGCCCTTCATTTTAAACAAATCATAGTTACAGGTCTGTTAGAAAAGCGTTTCTTGAACTGCATCAGAAACTTTGCTTTGGTTAAACCCTGGGAAAGTCTCCAAGTGAAGCCAGGCAGACTGAGGTGATCGATTGAACAAACATTGCTTTGTAGTTCCTGGTGTGCAGCTTGTGGGATGGTGGGATGAAGGGAGTGGCAGATCCAAGGAAAACCCCCAAGGAATCTTTTGTGACCGTCCAACCCTCTCAGCAGTTGTTGCTCTTAGTCTTTGCTTTCCTTGTATATTTTCTTTTAGATTTATTTCTATCTTGCTGCATGATCAAAAGCCAAATATTGAAACAATTATGAAGCACTTTAGGACTTTGCTCAGTACCTTGAGCTTGGTTTGACTGCAGTGATGCCAATGTTTTGAATCAAGATCAGTTTCCTGATCTACTGGAGTTTGTAGTTTAAAGGGTCCATCCTTTTGGAACGGATTGGTGTCTCTGCTTCACTGTGTCTCCTTTGGACTGATAGGCTCTTCCTTTGAAGACATTAGCCAGAGGTGCAGGGTGGGGTGGAAGGGGGCTGGTGTGGTATGTGTGTGTGTGTGAACTGATTAACCTGAGGTGTGTGTTTTTTAGGTTGTGTATAAGAAGTCATGGGGTGGCGTTTTGGGGGAAGGGCCAGACTGTGGGGTGTTCTGGAGTTGGACGGGAACAAGAAGTGCTTAAGGAAACAAATAACAGACATGAAGACCAATGAAGCAAGAGAGTCACCATTCACATCATTCTTGCTTAAAAAGATAGATTTTTGACTTACATGCAGAAAATGCTATTGGCATAACATTTATCAATTTGAACACAAAGACAAAGACACAAATTTATTGCGTCTTTTGTGTCTTTGGTAAACTCATTACCAAAGTTTGCTTACTTTGGTAATGATTTATGCAGAAAAGCTTTCCATTTTTGTTTTTAGCAATATTTACCAAATTCTACCTTTTAGTTTTAATCTTGGTAATTCTGCTTAGAATAATATTGACCAGAAAATAACAATCAGAAGTGTAGTTTTAAAGGTAAAACTTTGATCAAAACATGGATTTTAGGCATTCATAATAAGCTAGCAGATGTTGTTTAACTTAACTTTGGTTATCTTAGCTTAGCTTAAAAACCAGGAAGCGGGAAATAGATTGGCTAGTGCCTACTTTATTTTAACAAATGTTTTAATGGACCTGTATTAATGATTTCTTTCACCACTTTAACCATCATAGTGTATTATTGGAGAATTGAAAGGTGGCTATGCTCTTACTGTAAGTACTTCCAGTCCTTAATATTGAAGAGAACTGGAGAAATGCAGCTAAAACTACTAAATAATATGTAAATAATATATTTGGTCTTATTACATCTAGAATAAAACAAACACAGAAAACAAACAATGTACCAACAGGGACTATGGGGTTTTTCTGTTACTGGTGAAAATTCTGAAGGAGACTGTCCCGCCATCCCCAATAAATTACGGTTTTGGAGTGACCTAGTTAAAGTACAGACTTAAATCTGACTGAGATGGTGAGAAAAACCCTTAAGATTAGTGGCTGACTTGAAGGAATTCAGCAAAGAACGGGTGAAAATTCTTCCATATGAATAGAAATTTAGGATTCCTACTTCAGAGGGTTTTAAGCTGATCATTTCATACAGAATGTCCCTTTAATTTTCCTGACTTCCTCACATGAAAGCTACAAGTGGAAAATTCAACTTGGTTTTCGCTTTAGCACCATAGGAAGTATTTCAGGAATATGATTTGTTGTTGCTGAGGCCCTCCTGCTGCGACGACTGGGGGTTCTTCTTGGATTATGTTCACTCAGCCTCAAAGCGTGTTCTGACCACTCTTCAACTTTGACACCATGTTATTCTGACCACATGCAGTGGGACCCGTTGAGACTTTCAGTTTTTTAAGAGGCGAGGATGACAAAAACGACACTAAATCTGGAAACCAGTCAGAAAAGATATGTATTTTTTTTCTCTCAACAAACGAGAATATAATCTGGAAATGTTCTTCAAGCAATTCAAGAGTTTATAAACTCAGACGCAAAAGTTTATAAGACATGAGTGGAGCATTGAGTGGATAGTTCCTGACCAGAAATCAGTGCGGTGGTGTGTGTTAATGTGTGTGCCTGTGTTGCCAGTTCCCACGCTGCAGCCACGCTGGTGATACTGGCAACCGGACCACAGCTGCTGTCTGCCTGTTTGCAGCTGCTCTGTGGTTAACAGGCTGAAACACCAGCAACCAAAAACACACATGTAGAACATGGATCCTGACCTCTTTTCCACTTTATGCTCCAGGCTAACCACACTACACATACCTCTGACTTCAATTTGTGCAAGACTACAGCTCCGAAATGCAGCGCTTCTATGTAATTACGCAAATGGGTTTCTTTGGAGGTATTTTCAGCAGTTAGCATTCTACCTATACTAAATGATGCATGGTTTTTAAAAGACTTAATTCTGCTGCGGTTATAGATGCAAGTAATTTGGGATGCTTCTCTGCCAGTTTTGCATTTAGAGACTCCAGTTTTTTCCCATTTTTCTTTGGCACAAAAATTTTAAAGCCTTGCCTTTGACTTTGACTTTGACTGGACCATTCTAACACATAATCTATCATTCCAGTCTTCTGTTGTGCCTAACAAGTGTTAAGTCCATCAATCTTGATTCTGTTTATTAATTTGGTGCCTTCATAAGGACTGGATTTTGTTTAGAAGTATTGGAATAAATTGGGTTGTATATATCTATGCTGCACTTTTCATGTTTTTAGCTATTCAGTCGAATGTGTCGGCAAAAGAGACACAAAAAAAGACACAAAATGAGAGATTATATAAAATTTACAGTGACACCAAAAGCTTCTCAAGTCATTTGTAGACATGTTTTCAGAGTTCTCAGCAGTTTTTACAAGCCAAATTTGCAGTAACATAACTCTGCGATACTTTGCGGCATCTGAAAAATACCAACGGTTTCTGAAAGGGGAGACGTTGCGCTTTCCAGCCAATATCAGGTTATTGTTATTATAATCTCTTTTAAATTTTACAATCTAAGTCTTTTAAATAACTGCTAAATGTTGAATGTTCTGGATAAACAGGCAAATATGTTTACTAACAGGACATTTACAGATCCCCATACAAATAAAATAAGAAAAAATATCCAGATGGAGAGTTGAGGCCTTAAGGAGTTAATGTAAAGCATCTTAAAGTCAGTTTTTTCTTAATGTGACAAACCTTAAGAAAAGGTTTGTCACGATAATGTGTGAATATTATCGTGAAGTATTCATAAAGTTAGTTTAGTGAGCCAAATAAAGTTTTAAATAAAGCCTTGTATATCAACTTTGATTAACACAGAGGTCTTGGGTTGTTTAATTTAAAGACTGTGATGATCTGCGGTTTGTTACATGTAATGAGAAACATGTGAAACACATGTTGCAGAACAGAACACACTACATGAAGCTATGTGATTCAAATCTAATGCAGACATTGTAATTATTTACCGGGAAGTCCGGACAGCTATCAGGCAGACGACGTAACCCACATAGCATAAATCATCTATAATCTCCCTGAAAAGAAAAGCAGCAGCAGGAGGTTTGGAGTAATTGGTGTCTGTGTTTGTCCCTGGTCAGCACCACCAGTGTCAGCACCCTGTGTTAAAAATGAAAAGGTGTGAGGGAATGCCTGCAGGAAGGTTGAGTGTTGAGCTACAATTTCTGAAAGCCTTTCATCTCTGTTGGCTGTAATTTGTTTTCTTCCAGCTGTGAGTCTGTAAAGAACACCAAGAGGTCTTTGCCGAGGCAGTGAAACAGCACAAGCATTTGGCATATAACCAAACAGATAGAGGCGGGATTGAGGGGAAAACATAACAAAATGGGCCTTTCCCAATATACTGTAGTAGGTGGAGAGAACTGAAGCATTAGTCATTAGTGATTGTAACAACACTAACACAATGTTTAGTCACACAGAGAAGACATTCCAAGTGAATTCAACATTTACTTAGTGCTATTCTATCCTCCCATTCCCAACAGTAAAGACAAATCAATACCTGCTTTAAAGACAAATGAACCTCATAGGAACATGTCTGCTCTAATTTATTGAATGTGACTACGTGTGTGGGGAGAGAAAAACTCAAACATTTTTTCAAAAGAGGTATTTGGGTTTTCTTTGTCATACGTAAACTCTAGCTGTTAATGTTCTTGTCAGAAGATGCTCAGTTTGTCGTTCCCTAAACCTAGCAGATCTACACCGCTTCCCTCCAGTTCATCCACCCCCCAAACTCTTTAACCAAACCTTTAGAGTCCATAAAGTGGAACTAGGAGTGCCAGTTTTATGCTGTCCTGCTTTACATGAGACAAATGGATTGTGGTGGAAATGTACTTTTGTTCCTTCCCAGTTTTTTGTAGTGATGTGAGAGCTGAGTGGAGGATGAAATAGTATTTGTTTGTTTCAACATTCACCAATGGGTTTAAACTTTGTGCAACTATGAAAAAATATGTTGGAAATGGGATTGGTATCATGTCATAGAGTAAAATTGTTATTTATTTGCCTCTAAAGAGACTGATGTTATCCTTAAGTACGCTTTGAATGGCCTCTGGGCGTCTTGTAGTGGAGTCGTTGTGTCCATGTTCCATAAGGAGAAGGTCTTAGGCCAAACCCAAGGCAAACAGCAATGAAGCCAACCCAGGAAGAGGCTTATCTTTACATTCAAGCTGTTTAGTGCTTGAGGTATTTGGCTCTTTATTGTGATCCAGTGTCCAAACTTCAATATCCGTTTCCCCTTAGTCTTCCCTGCTGACGAGAAACAACATTCACCAGTCTACCGAACAGCAGAGAACATGTTTCCAAAGGCAGCATGGAAACATGTTCCACTAAAACATTACACCACGTCACCAGACGCATTGCATTGCACTTGTGGGACGCAAGGGTTGAATGGACTTCCTTGATCATGAAGGTCTCTTTTCTTTTGCTGTGTTGGTGTCATTCCCAATCATTTCCACTTTGTTATAATACGACTAACATTTAAATATGGGTTCTTTAGTAGTGAGAAGAAAAAGTAGTCTGCATTCCTAGTTTCTGGATTTTTTGTACATCTGTGGCCACAGAGGTGATTGGAATACCTGAATTCAATGATTGAGCCAATACTGTAGATTATAGTATACTTCCTTTTTCTCTGATTTACTAAACCTTTTCATCTGGCCTTTGAAAGGTTCTCCTTCCAGAGCCCCTTAATACAAGGGGTAAACACAAATATGCACCCCAACAACCTTTTTGTACCCATCTCTTCTTTGCCTTAAATACTTACATTTAATTGCAGTATTTAAACAAAAAAGCAGCCTAAAAAATTCCTGCTCCTCGCTAATTAGAAAGAGTCTGGACAGTACAAAGTCCTCCCCCTCCTACAAACAACAGGACAGGTTTAAGATGTTGATGTAAACAATTAGGAGCAGACCCACATACATTCACATGAGATGACTATAAGCAAAGGGACATCTGTGTTTGTTTGCGCCCCGTGGCTCTTTGTCTAATGAGATCTGGTTTCCAAGCTGTAACATCACCCTGAAGGACGGTCAGACTCAGAGAGAGACAGCTGGAGAGCTCAACATCTGGGCTGGGGGTGGTCAGCACCAGCGGTGTTGTGTATACATCGGTTTCTGTTTGTCTGTGTCAATGTGCAGGTAACCAGGAGCAGCACCGAAGAAAAACAGCGTAGGATTGCGCAAAGTGTTTCCCTCATTCATAAAATCTGAGTGTTTGTAGTGTGGTTTGTAGTAGGCAGAGTGGCCCACATTTCCTCATGCGTCGGTCCGTACAGATTAAATGTTTAGAAAGGCATATCAACAAATGGTTGTGGTGGGTGTAAGGAGCGGAAAGAGGGGTGAGAAGCCCACAATACCCAGCGAAACAGGAGATGACAGAGGAAGGGGGAGGAGAAGTGAGAAGATTAAACATTAGAGGTGAGTGTTTAAAGCAGAGGAAGTGGCCTTGTCATTTGGGGTATGGCGGATAGCAGCACGACCTGCTATGGGATTGTTACAATTTCATAAAATACAAGATTTACATTGTAATAATGAATCTCTATCTAGAGAGATTATTTCCATATTAACTCCAAAACAAACGCCTTTATGCCAGTATAATCACAACGTGATGATTACGTTGTTTGCAGATGACATTGTGATCTGTAGGGAAAGTAGGGAGCAAATGGAAGATAATGATGGTGAAGTGGCATGAAGTAGAGATACTGAAGGTGGCTACAGACTTTATCTATGTCTGTTGCTTCCTACTGAGGAGTAATATGTGAAGTACAACTTTATAAATAAAGTCACATCTTACACTAAATCCTATTCAGTTTGTGTTTCTTTATTCTGTCTTTGAAGGTAAATACATTCCAAACAGTGATTGGATATGATGAAACCGACTCCTACGTTCTCTTCCTTTATCCCGAAGATGGACTCAACTTTTATGGGACGCGACCCAAGGTAAACCTCCTGGGTTATCTGCAGTATTATAGGCATGTGGTATATACATATTGTTTCAGCTAAAACTGGTTTGAAATCACTTGTTTTCCATTTGCTTTCCCAGGAGTCCTACAATGTGGAGATAGAGTTTCCTGCTAGAGTTGGCTTCAGTAGAGGAGAAGTTTCTTTTTTCATCATCTCCAAAACTGATGGACCTTTTTACAGTGTTGCCCAAGATGAAAACAGTGTTAAAAGGCTTTCTCAGTAAGTAAAATTAGATTACAAGCCTTTAAAACCAACAACATTCGGCAGCCATGAACCTTAGCATTTAAAAACTGTTACGTGATTGCACAAGTAAAGCCTGGTGGCCCGCCAGGCTTATAATACACTATAATACCCTGCAAGATTACAAAAATCATGTAAATGACTGGGATCGTTCTGAACGTCAAAAAAATGTACATTTTAGAAACTTTACACTGTTAGCCTCTTAAATATTTAAAATGCTTTGATATATAACTGAGATGGAGAGAAAAATGGTGGCTACAAGCTACCAAATAAGTTGGCTTATTCACTTTGTTAATTAAACACCAAATAAAACAGAAAGCCTTTTAAAATATTCAGTGTTTGCTTAGATAAATAACTCAGTTCTCTGATGAGGATAGCTAGCAGCCAAGAAACCTAACATTGTTGCTAGGCTAGGCATTTTAAAGTTCATTTTGTATTGTCTGACGTTTATATTTTATTTACTTTTTAATTTGTACTTTTGCTCCACGTGCTGATGTAGTTTCCTCTTTTCAACTTTGAACTATTGTCATCTATTCTCTTAATGCCAAATTAAAACAACAATGTGAAAATTAAGTAGATTTATCATAAAGAAGATGTTGTTACTGGTTGGTTGGCTTGATGGGAAAAACTTGATAACTGTACCTGATGAATCCTGATCTGATTCTCCAGGGTTGGGAATACTGGCATTCCAGGTGTTTGGCTTTTCCACACTGGAAAACGGTTTTCTTTTCAAAAGATCATTCCTGCATCCATTGGTGGTCTCCTTGCTGTCCCCCCTACTGCTGGTTACGGCCTCTACCTGGTAATAATTGTTTGTTGTGCCATCCAACGATTAGCTCTCTAATCTCCTCATTCTGAAGTCTTCACTTACTCTCTTTCCAAGGACTCAACCACTCCCGAATATGAGTTTGATGATTACAACTTGGAGCCAGAGAGCCAAGAGGAAGTGGATGCTGCTGGAAGTCTCGACTCTCCAAATCCTCGATCGGAAGACTCCGATCGCCAGTTATCGTACAACAGAGAAGACGTGCCATTGACCTTGGAGCCGGTAGAAAGGCAGTACTCTCCACCCGGGTTTCCACTGACGGTTCCTGAAGGGCGCACTCAGCGGGTCGAGGAACAGCAACCACAGGTAACAGGTTTATCCTTAAGTCGTTGCTCTAAATAACTCTCCTTCATTCAATCCTCTTCCTCTTACTTTCCTTCTTGTAATCAATAGAGACACAGCGATCCGATTCTTGTATCTGTATTGGTCCCGATTTTGAAACAAATTCTAGATCAGATATCGATGACAATGTGTCTGATCCTTTGGGTAGATCTATTCAGTCTAATTCTATGCCTCATTCTCTGAGCGACGTCATCCTTTATTATTTATTCCTAATTTAATTTTCTGGAAGATTTGTTTAGTTTGACCAAGATAGTCAACGTATTGTTTTTGCCAGCCTTTATTATTGATTTTACATCCTCTGTTATACTCCTAATTGCACTGACTGAACAAATTAAAGTAGTTTTTATATGTTTGACAGTATTAGTGTATTTAAGTGCAGATTTATCAACCATAAGTTTGTTATTCATTGGATTTATGTCTGTGTTTAAAAAAAGAAACATTTTAAGTCATTTCAGCTGTTTTACTGTATCAGATCAATATGAAATGACACCAAACCTCAGATATCGGTGTTGGAAGATGAAAAAGTGGATCATTCCTTTATTCCCTCGATTCATGCAAATAGGATGAACAGACTCTCTCGGCATCAACCTTCTCAGGAGTTGAGAAGCCTAATTTCTTTCTAGTCTTTTCATGCCTCTTCTCTCACTTCAGGGAACTTAGAAACAGAAATCCAAATAGTTTTTAGGGCAATTTAAAGCTGTAGTGGTTTAGACTTTTTTCCTGCAGTGGCTGTGGGGAATGTTGGTGTCAACAAAACTGATTCTGCTCCTATACACTCGATACGACGTATTCCCTCCTCATAGATTTCTGGAAATTAAGTGAGTTGATCACCTTTTATTCTCTCGTTCAGCAGCTTCCTTTGGAGGTGTTGGACGTCTACCCCCCTCTGAGAAGCAACCCGTCCCTCTCACCTGGAGGCCATGTCGTCAGCGTGGATGAAGAGGATGTCGACTTTGACACAGGAGGTGAGAGACAAACCGCACATGCATCTGTTTTTTACTGGCTAACATCATGCTAAGAATAGCATAGGAAAAATAAGTTGGGAGTTATAGGTGTGGGCTTTCTCTTTCTAAAATAAAAATATTTTATGACTAGTTATTACATTATAAAAAGATGATCCACCAAAAGATTTGGTCTTTTCAAGCAAGGATGAAAAGTCGTTTACTATTTTGTATGCTTAAAACTGCAACTAGCAGGATTTTGTGGCTAACTTCTGATTTTCTTTGTGTTGCTAATTTCAAATGTCACTAATTGCTGTTTTTTCTTTTTGAATTATAATACAGTAGCAGTGCAGTATTCATGCTGTAAACGCTCATTAATTATTTATATTAGGACCAATATTTTATAGCTATTAAATTAGCTAGAAAATCTAGCTAAAAAGATTTTAGCTGAGATGCTGCTATTCTCTTTTTAAAGGTGCAGTATGTCACTTTTACATAAAAAACTTGTTAAAACTGTCACCATGTTGCAACAATTTAATATGAGACAAATAGTCTGTGAAAATCTCCCCCATCTCTCACGTAGGCTACTATTGCTGTCTAAAGAAATGCTGTGCTCCCAATGAAAAACAACCAATAACAGTGAGGGGGAGGGTCTTAGCGCTGTCAAACAATTTCATTTACGCTGTGTAAAAATCATTGGTTTCTAAACAGCTTTTTATTTTACAATGAATTTTTTTTTCAATTTCTATAGAAATGTGTATAAGCTGGACACCAATTTACACCTTTGTAACTAAAATCTTTTTTTTTTCTTTTTGCTAGCTAGAAACTAGAAAAATATAATCTGCATTTTCAGCTTCTTTTGGGAAAAAAGAAACTAAATTTGGCTTCAATAAGCCATCAGTTAGCTGAATTCCTTATATATCTCATGAAATTTATCTCTATAGCTCCATGTGCTGCAGATTCCTGGGGTTTCATCAGAACAAACCCAGAGCAGCTTTCAACAATGAGGCTCCATCAGGAGTGTGTGTGTTGCCTTGGAAGCAATCCCAGACTGAACCAGATGACTTTTGTTGTGAAATGATGCTAAACAAATAGCTGAATTAACCGAGTTTCAGATCTTTCCCCCATTGAAAATGGGAGTTGCATTACTGCGGTAATAGACTGCAGCCCTGCAGCAGCTCTGATCCTGTTGCTGCTTAATAAGTGCAGCTAAGAGGGAAGGTGATTTATCACAACCAGAAACACATGTCTCTTAAAAATGTATGTCCTTTTTGTTGTTACTGTTTGTTAGATTCCTCTATGTTTATTCATTTGCACTTACTCTACTTATAGTTTAAATATATATTCAAATTAAATTTAAAAATAAGAGATGTATGCTTATTTGTGTTTTAAAAAACCTTTTTGAATTTGGTTTTGTACATTTACAGTGTTCACATCTGGTGAATTTCTTCCCTAGTTTGTCATTTTTCTGCAGATTTCATTGGGGTGATTTTCAAAACTATTTCTAAATTTAATAAAAGACTTTATGGTTTACGTAAAATACACTGAGTGTGAAGGAAAACTAAATCACCTGCTGTTCAACATGGAGGGTTGAATACATATCCACACCACACTTTTCAGTTTTTTTTAGTATTATTATAAGACCAGTTTAAATCATTTATATTTTCCTCTCCAATCATACTTAAACACTACTTTGTGTTGGTTTAACCCTTAAAATGTCCCCTAAATCTGTTAAAGGTTTATTTTTGTGTTCAGCAGTGATAGTATGTATCAAATATGAGCCAATATGGAGGAACAGTGAGAAGCAGGAGGGTAACTCTACCCCTGCTTTCTGTGGCGGAGCTGCTCAGCAGCTAACAGTACAATACAGCCGTTGTGCAGAGCGACTCCAGGTGTGTGTGTGTGTGTGTGTGTGTGTGTGTGTGTGTGTGTGTGTGTGTGTGTGTGTGTGTGTGTGTGTGTGTGTGTTCAGCACTCCCTCCTTACTACTGCTCTCCAAGGATTTAGTCATAAACAGAAAGTGTTTTCAGTCAACCTGGTTACATATGGTTTAACGAGTCTGTGTGGGTCAAAACCCATGAAGTCACTTAGCTTGAACAACAAGAGAATAATTCAGGATCTTCTCAGAAAGGATTTTACCTTAAATTACAAGAAAACTAAGTATTTTGTTTCTTTCTGTTGTTCTTATTATAGATATTTTAGATATATGTAATCTGAGGAAATAAGAAAACCAACCAGAAGTCATAAAATGAGACAAAACTGAGAAAAAAACACATTACTAAACTAAATGTTTTTCTGCATATATTGTAACTTTACAAGATAAAGTTTCAGAGGATAAAGTATTACTTTTAAAAGTTTTTGCAAATAAAAATCTGAAAAGTGAGAACTGCATATTTGTCATCCCTCCTGTGTCAATCTTTGCACATCTAGAAATGTTTTCCATTTTTCTTTACAAAACTGCTTCTAATTAGTAAAAGAAGAAATTAAATGTGAATCACTTTTTAATCATGAACTCCCAGCTGGATTTAATCTGGACTTTTACCAGGCCGTTCTAACACTTAGATTTGTTTTTCTGACTGTTTTGTCTCAAAATCAACTCACATATTTGCCAGGAAGAAAATAAAAACAGGGACACACCCGCTCCCCGTTTGATTTTTGCTGTGCCACAGCAGATGTGCGTACGCTGTTGCAAAAAAGAGAAAAGAAAGGAAAACAGTCACTTGGAAGTACTGAGTAAAGTTCGTCACTTTCAGTTTTACCCGACTTTTGGAAACTTCCAACATGACTTCCAATAAACCTGTTTACTCCGTTTTTTTAATGCAGGTTGCCACATTCCAAAGAACTTACAAACAGTTTTCTTCACTTCTTGTATTGAAAAATTTAAACCTCGGATTGTTACCCTTTCCAAGCTCTTGTGATTGATTTGGGGATCAAACTGAGCTGTGAAGGTTAGATTGTTTGTCTCGGTGGTGATCTGAACCGTTTAATTGTGTCGCTAAGCGAAGCAGAAAACGGTTTTTGCAACACGTGAGCAGAAAGCAGTGGGAGGTGGGACTGCAGCAGCTGGTTTCTGTCCAAGAAGCACTTCGACATATGTTTGTGTATGTCTACATATTTCCCCAGATCCCATCCACACATCCTGCCTGCATTTCCATGCATGAATACCAGCTATGACCAATTTGTTTTCCTCCAATTCTGTCTTCTAAGCCAGAGCAATTATAAATGTCGTAATCAAGACAACAAATGTGACGCTAAAGCTAACATAGACGCGACTGCACTGTCGCATGTAGCAATAGAGCAGAAAGTACAGAAACCTACAGATTAACCATAATGTAGCATCATAGGTAATGAAAAGATGAATGGAGTTAAATACAGGACAAAACTGGAAAATCTAAAACATATTCATAATTTGCAAGGTTTCGGCGCGTCCTTAAAAGGTCTGAAAAACCCATATCTAAAATTAAGGCCTTAAAACTAGAAAATGTGTAAGTTGGCCTCAATCGGAGGTCTTAACTTTTGTGACAGGATCACTGTTTAATCTGTTATAATCTGCTGGGACTTTTCATTTTGAGTCATGTGAGTTCAGTGACTCGAAGCGGTTGAGGCTACTGCTAATAGCTGCTAACGTAGCCTTGCTAGCTTTTTTTGCCACCGGCTCACTTCTGTTGCCAACCTGTACGATGCCACAATCATTCTATGCTAAAAAAGAATCTTCGCTCTGCTACTGTATCAAATATAAAACTTTCTTTTGTACATTTCTGTTGTGATACGGGTCTTGAATTTAACTCATAATGGCCTGAAAAAGTCTTAAATTTGAGTTTGTGTTTGCAGATTTTCTCCATCCGATCTATCTGAGCTCCAAACGTTTTCCTTCCACTTTACAACGAAACATAAAGTCACATAAAGTCAAAATGAGATTCGCTGAAGTTAGGGGTTTTAACAAGCAGACTATGGAACTATAACCTCTTTTTCTTACTCAGTGATCCAGTACACTACAGAGAACAAGGAAACATGCGCCAGGTTAGTGGAAACAATCTTTAGATTGCTTTCAGTAGCTTTAGGACTAAATATATTGATCTATCTTTTGGTTTAGGTTCCAGCAGCAATGTTCCCAGAATGCATTCTGCTCAGATTACCCCACAGGATTTTGCTGCCACTGCCAACAGGGCTTCTACGGAAATGGCCGCCACTGTCTGCCAGACGGTAAGACGGTACATTTTAAACAACCCTGGTCCATTTAAAGGCCACTAGTACCATTAAAACCTTTAAAAGAAAGACAAAAATGGTCTAGAAAGAGAGTTTTGTGTATGTTTGACGTCGTCCTGCTCTCCAGGCGCTCCTCAGCGTGTCAGCGGTAAAGTGAGCGGCACGGTGACGGTGGGTTCGACTCCGGTTGAGCTGAACAACATCGACCTTCACGCCTACATCGTGGTTGGAGATGGAAGAGCTTACACAGCCATTAGTGAGGTAGACGACTCGACACATAACCTTTATCCTCCGGAGATACAGTCACAACAACAAAATATTAAACCGAAAGAAATAAAACCACATTTTACAAATAAATAATATTCATTTAGTGAATTAGAAAATCTCCACAAACAACTAATTGCTATAAATAATTCACCTTTAGTAGCTTGTTGTTAGTCTAATAGTTCTACGGTAAGCAGTCATTCAATTAATTGGAAATAGAGGCGACATCATATAAAGAAAATAATTATAAAGTTGTAACTTTCAGCTTGAATAGAACAATTAGCCGCTTACGTTTCTGTCGGTTAGGTACCAGAACCAGTGGGCTGGGCCATGATGTCGGTGTCACCAGTCGGAGAGCTTTTCGGTTGGCTGTTTGCTCTGGAACTGCCCAATGGCCAAGCGGGATTTAAAATCACAGGTGATCTTGTTTTTGTCTGTTTCCTTGGCCGACTCCAGCCACAAACATGCAGATTGTTCTGTGTCGAGGACATTTTGTGCCTCGCTGACTCGTCGCCCAGCCAGATGCATTTTCTCCAGAGATGCGATGTGATATGAAGCATCTACCTCCTCCGTTTAATAGGAAACAGCTGCATGCGTGTTTGTTTTGGACAGCACATTTTTCCCCCGCTGTAGACAAAAGCAGCACCAGTAAAGCACTGCAAAAAAGCAAACCGGACAGTGATTGATTTGTTGATGTTTTGTTACCAGGGGCAGAGTTCAGTCGTCATGCTGAGGTGGTGTTTAGCCCCGGCAACCAACGCCTGTCCATCACGCAAACGGGTCGCGGCCTTGACGAACACAACCACCTCAGTGTGGATACTGTCATTAGTGGCACTGTGCCATTCGTTCCACCTGGAGCTGAAGTTACTGTGAAGCCCTTCAAGGAGACCTACCAGTACTACCCGTCTGGTAAACATTATATGACATAACACGATCAATTTAAACCATTTTAAAGTTACAGGATGTAACATATTTATCAAAATTATTATTATGTTCTGCCTCTTCCCAGTACTAGCCACTTAGTTAGAAACAACCAATCAGACCCAGGAGGCGGGTCTTAGTGCTGTCAATCACTCTCATGCTCACCCCCTTCTTGCTGCTCTATGCTACGCTACAGCTGGTTGTTTAATTTAATTTTATTAGGTTTATTTGACAGGGACAGACACACATTAACATAGACAAACTGACTTGTTCAACACAACATAGCCTGCTAGCAATGCTAAGGGTAGTTAGCATAGCCACGGATGACTGTTTTCCAACTTTTTCTGCTATTAGCACATTTAGCATTGTACATGAGTTTGATTGACAGCGCTAAGACCCGCCTCCTGGCTCAGTTTGGTTGTTCTTGGTCGGGAGCGGTGCATTTATCCAGTAGCTTCAGGAGGAAGATTATCCGAATATCAGATTATTGTTTTTGTTTTTTCGTCCTGCAGTCGCCACCTCCAGCTCCGTCAGGGAGTTTTCTGTCGGTTTGCCTGAAAAGGTTTCGGAGTCGTACAGGTTCCACCTGAAGCAGAACATCACCTACCGCGACTGTCGCCATGGAAACCGGGCTGCCACCCCGGAGACGCTGCAGATCAACATGGAGAGGGTGTTTGTGATGTACGTCAAGGAGGAGCGTATCCTGAGATACGCCATCACCAACAAGATCAGCCCAGTCGGAGGTTAGCATCCTAAACCTCCTGCCTCATAATCCAGCTGATAATCTGTTCATTTTTGAGATGCTTGCAGGACTCGCATGTAGAGAGGTCAACAGAAGCTAATCTAGATGTCTTAAGGAGTAAAAGTATTTTAAAAAATGCTTATGTAGTAGATTTTGATACGAATTAAGCTCTGAATTGGATTATTTTTAGGATGTACTGTTTGATAATAGCAGTAGTGAACACACTTCTGCTAATCTGCTAATGTTTTGTTTATGCTAGCTTTGAAAACATTTAGCGCTCTCAGTATCTCTAAATAATTTTTTCCACATAAAATCTACAGCAATAATTTACTTGGCAATTCTCTAAACTTTGTCGGTAGTTACTGAATATCGGTGGAACAAATATTAATAATCTTAATAATCTAAAATAATATATGTAGGTAAAATATCAATGTTAGATGAGAAACTTATTGCTAATTTATTTTAGTAACTCAAATAACAAAGTGAATACACTCAGACTGATGTTTCCAAGCTTTTATTTCTGTAAATTAGGATGATTTTCCACTGACAGCTGATGAAAAGACAGCATTTAGGATAATGTTCCAATAAAAAATAATAATACAGAAAAGTAAGTTTAATGAGAAATATTTTCAAATTTTACCGTTAGAGCCTCATCAGAACTTGATGAGTGGAACAGCTTGTCTAAGTTTTTAATTCTTTTAAGGTTTCCAAGTTGGCTTTTAGCACTAAACCATGAAAAACATAAACAACAGAGAGAGAAGGCTGACACACATGGAAGCAGTTAACACACTGATTATAGTTTCAGTTCTGGATCTTAACTGGACTGGGACCCAGATTACCCAGTGCCATAAAAGATTCACCTAATAATGACAGTTTAGACGCATAAATAAAACTCAGCACTTTAACCCTGATTCAGGGTTAAAGTACAACTGTTAGTGTTTATGTTAAATGGTTCATGTTCTGAGTAGAATCACTTTCAGTGTTGCTTTAATTGCAGTTTGTGTCACAGTTGACAGATTTATTTTGCATCATCCATATAATTGCAGTCATGCTTTGGGTGTTTGCTAACACTTTGAGCTAAAGTGACTGGAACGGAGTTGTGCGCCAACAGGAGCCGTGTGAATCCATGTAATTTGTGTATTTTGATTGGAAATGTTTGGTTTTGTGGTTTCAAGGCTTAAATATCATGATTGAAGTGTTTGTTTTTTGCTGGTGTTCAGATATTAATCTTCCAATCTTTTAATAACACAAAATTATCAACTGATATTTTCAAATTTCCTGTCAACTTTAAATATTTTCTAACTCAAAAACATGGTAGATATCTGGATGAACGACTGTCCTAGCGCCCAACCACCAGGGAAAGACTAATACGCCATTTTCTTTTGGTTTTGCCAGAGTCTCAACTATATTTAGGTCAGGACTTTCAGGGGTTAACCCAATCAGTTTATAAAAAACGTAATTAAAGATGGAGGCTGCTCACATGATGAAGTGGAAAAGACAGAGTTTGCGGCAGAAAGCCAGAGAAAGCCTGCTTTTTCTGCCCAGCGTTTGGACGCAGACCAAGTTTCTTTCACCGGAACGTCGGCGCTCTGATTAAAAAGTTAAAGATGACACACGCTCATGCTAATACACTGAACACAGCTGGAAGAGCTTGCTGGGATCTGAGGCTCCATAAACACGGGCTAAGTGATGTGTGTGTGGACAGAAAGCTTTTTTTGTGTGTGTTAATTCCACTTTCTGGGAAATAATATCTCAACCAATGACAGATTTTGTTGAAGAGGGGGGTTGCTGGGCAGAATAGCTGCCCTGTGAGGTCATGAGAATCAGGGATTGCAGACATGCTTAAGGCACTGAAGTGATAAGACAACCACAAACTAATTAACTGTATATATTTTAGGAGGCTTTAAAAACATCACATTCTACATTTCCTGCAATGGAGTCACTGGTGGATTATTGTCCTGATGTAAAACCAAAATGGTCGTCTTCAGCCTATGGCTATAAACGGATGGATGGAGATTTTCATATGACCTCTTTAGTTGCAACCACAATTCCTGGTTAAAGTTGTGTTCGTCCTGATAAAAATGCATCTTTTTCTTTCACATTACAGTGATGCACTGATTGGTGTTGGTGTATTGCATCAAATCCCATCAAAATACCAAGAAGGTTGGATTATAAAGTAGCAAAATGACTGTACAGGGTGTCCACATCCTTAAAAAGTCTTAAATTTGTGCATCTAAAATTAAGGCTACAAAATGTCTTAACTTTTTTTTAAAAAAAGTAAGTTGACTTTTAATATGTTAATAAAAAGTTTGGAGTTAATTAATCTTGCAATTTTTTTCTCGCAGGACTTTTCTGTCAGGTACAAGTTTGAGTTGTGCTACTGGTAGTTGGCTGCTAATATACCCTAACTAGCTAGCTTTTCTGTGTTTATCATGTTTCCAGTTGCCTAAACGACATTTGTATTCTCCATTGGATCATTTTTGCTAACCCACATGAGGCTAGATGCATTCTAGGTTAAGGATGTAGAGCAAGGATGTCCAAAGTCTGGTCCAGGGGCCATTTGTGGCTCTTGGAATGAGTTTGTGTGGCCCTTAACTGCAGTTGAAAAAGCTGGTACAAATGAGAAGGCTTGGCAGGTTTATGTCTTAAATGGGAAATGTACAGCACAAAGAACCTTTCTTTCACTAGCAGATCATAGCATGCAGCCACAAACATTCTGTGATGTTTTTACTCAGAAACCCATTTGGGCTACACATAACAAAAGTTTTAAAAGAACGTTGTGGTTATTCCCACTGAAAATGAACCACAAACAATTTATAGAGCAATAAAATAGAAAACAATTGGCTCAAAAAGTTTAAAAATTGCAATCATTGAGGCAAATTTCAGACTGACGTTGGTTTTGGTAAAAGAAAGAAGGAAATTATTCAGTTTATTGTTATGCAGATAAAGCTGAAAGAATTCACAATAAGATGATTTTTGCAGTATTTCATAAAAAGAAAAGGCTAATTTTGATACGTGAGGATTTTAGCTTTGTCATCTTCCTAAAATAATAAAATAAAAGTGAATTTGGAAACAAAAATATCACCCCATTTTTATTTCCTAAAGATGATTTAGGCAAAATTAGTCCATTATTTTTAGGGAGGTGACAACATGTGATGTTCTCCTATAAATTTCTGTCTTAAATTTCATTAAAAGGCCTTAAAGAGTCTTGAATTTGAGTTGGAACCTGCAGAAACCTTGCTCTGTGTGCTAACAGTTAGCCATAACGTTTGAAAACCGTCTCTCTTTTGTTCGATCTGTGCTTTTGTGTTTGCTCGAGAGGAAGAGGAACCACGTAAAAAGCAACAGGTGGGAAGCTGCAGCCATCACTTTGATGGTGTGCAGTGCATGTGTGGGATGTGTGTGTTCCTCACCCCTCTGTCCTGCTCGCCTTCCTTCTATCCCTGTCTCTAATTATCCTTCAGGCATTTTTCTCCCATCCATGTGCAGCGCTGCCTCTCATCTGCCCTCCTTCCTGGCCACATTGCACTTTGAAGAGTCTTTCTCTCCCTCTCTGATAATGAGCCAAAATTGTTCTCTGGCCCGGGGAGATGAAGGCAAGCTGTGCATTTTGTTTATGGTGTTTATGGAAGAAAAAACCTCTGATGGTTGCTAAATCTCTTACACGTCATTAAGAACAGACATTACTATTTCTTCCTGGTTTTATGTTAAATGACCTCTGTGTTTAATATGCAGCAGCCTTTAAAATGTCTTGTTTTCATGGGACACCTCACTCATGTTGGACCATTTGTGAGGCTCAGAAGAGCAGCTTGACTTCCCGTCCTGCAGAATCTGAATCACGTCTCTAATTCTTAGCACATTTAGACATCTTCTGACATTCTTTTCTAATGGTTTCCCAGAGTTTTTTGTTCTGCCAGATTCTCTAGAAATCCGTCTGAGGTTTTTTTATTTTATTTTTATTTGCTTTTGAAATTATTCATCTGAACCAGACGGCGGTATGAGGAAACACCACAAACCCCCCTCTCCTGTTTGTATGTTGTCTCCTCTCTAATGTCTGGGCCATGTGCGCCTAACCTCATCTACATGTTTTATTTGTAATGGGAACTTGAAGGGAGTCCCCTCTTTGGAGGAAACCATCCCACGGGAATTTATCTGGAACTTTTTACATGTTTCCATGGATACATGTTTCTGTAATCATCAAAATATTACCAGTAAATGTCCCAGATTGCAGTTGATCTGATGTTGGAAAAGACTGGAGGTGTTATTTCTAAACACGGGAATATTGAAATATTCATATTTTCAACTAAAATTACTATATGAAGTTGTAATATTTGAGTTAGAGGATCAGAGCAGCATCTACCTTGTATTACAAAATGAAATCATTTCAAAATAAAAACAGGATATTATGAAGAGCTAACTTCACAAGTCAGGTTTATCTTTAGGAAATCACCTGAAGGAGCCACCATTACGCTAACTACAAGGCTAGCTGTGTACTAATCATAAACCTTATTTCTGCTAATGCTAAATTGCTATAACATCCCAGTAGTTAGTTGAAGCTAACGCTAAATTGCTAATCGTATCTGTCTTTAAAAGACTACAATCATTGAGCATTTATGACCTGTAACATCAACGAAAGAGAACGTGAGAGGAAATTGAACTGCTACATAAACAGCCTTCAAAATAAGAGCATGAATATACACATCTAACTACCGGAAACACTCTTTACTGTCCATAACCAAAACTTCAACAGAGATACTGAATGTTATTCAACCAAAAGTAAAAAAAAACCCCAACCAAAAACAGTTTAAAAAACACTAAATTAGCTGAAACAGCTGATTTGCTTGGCTGTTTCCTAAACAAGCCTTAAGATGTGTCCAGAAAATTTAATTTAGGAGTAAGTAATTGTGCTAAAAAGTTAGCAAAACCACTAACACGCCAACTAAAAAAATTAGCTTCACTATTAGCACATTAGCAGATTAGCGGACATGTACCCATCCTACCGTCATTTAGGACAAAACTAAACGACCTTGTGTTCTCCAAAAGTAACATGAAAAGTCCGATTAGTACAGGAGCAAATGACCAGTCTGTTTATCTAATCTCATCCAAGCTGCATTAAACTGAAATCAGTGTTTTTGCTGTGACCTTTGCTGACCTGGTTCTCTTGTATTTGGCGTGTTGTAACAGATTCGTCGGAGGTCGAACTGCTGAACCCCTGCTATGCTGGGAACCATGACTGCGACACCACAGCACAGTGCATCCCACTGGAGGGCCAAGCTTTCCGCTGCCAATGTGCTACTGGCTATACAGGAGATGGACAGAACTGTTACGGTAACTTCAGTCTTTCTGTTTCCACTCAAACATGAAGTCTCATACTGATTGTGTTTGAATTTTGTTCTTCTGGAGATTAGAGACGGATATTTTCTTGATATACAATTAGAAAATACTTCATCATAAGAGTTATTGTAGATTTTCATGACTGTGAGCTGCTTCTGTGTATAACTTCCTGTCTCACTCCCTAAAGACTCTTTTTATTCTCTTTTTGCAGTTTCTTTATTCACCGGTGATGTAGGGTTTGTTATTAGGGGAACGTCTCACTGTTCTGGTGGAGATGGTTTCATCCATAAAGAAGTTTATATAGTCGGTCACACACTTAGTCATAAAATTGATGTTATCTCTATGCGGCTGGCAAAGAGCAATCCGATCTGTGGCCTCAGAATAACCTTCAGTTTCCTGTAGCCACTTTCTCACAGCCATTTTATTTACAGATACAAAAGGAAAAACAAGTGATTTTTCCCAGAAGACGTCTTGGTTTGGAGTTGTTTGTGCAAAACAAATCCAATCTCTTGTTTTCTCTGTTGAAGCGGAGTACTAATTACGGCCCTCTGACTTTTCCAGATCTTAAAGTGTCTGTTGGATCTAAATGTACCTGGCTGAAAGTTCAAGGCAAAACTCCTGTGCTTCTTCAGCAGCTGTCAGTTTAGTGTTGAGAGTTCAAGCACAGTGTGGATGACTGGAACCAGCAGTTTTCTCTTCCTCTCTCTTTCCCCCGTAAAAAGCGACATGTGAGGCTTTGAGCTGGTGAGCGGTTTGTCATCAGGTCAGCAGGTGGTGTCTGTTTCCTGCTGACAGCACCGAGAAGGCCCAGCGGTTCCCATGGCCAGATTTCAGTGTCTCACAGATCAGCTGGTGCAGAATAATGCAGTTACTGCCAAGAATTCAGGTATCAGCCGGGGCAGCAAGGAGGGAGTTACAGGTTATAGGAACAGTAAACAGTAATTACTCCTTTATTGTGCCACATGTGGCTTGGTGTTGGTTTTAGATGGGGTAGTCCTGGTTTACAGAGTGTCTGACGTTCCCTCCCTGCCTTTGATGCAGACATCGATGAGTGTGCAGAGGGCTTGAGCTCGTGTGGCGATTACTCCCAGTGCCTGAACCTCCCCGGGACGCACCGCTGCCTGTGCCAGAGCGGCTTTGAACTGGGCTACGAAAGCCGGACCTGTGTTGGTAAGACAGACGGAAATACTCCATACTTGGTCTATTCTCCACAAGTGTTTGTTTGTCTTGAACTTTATCACATTTGTTCTCATTTTCTCATCAACAGGCAGAACAAAAATGAAATATACATCGCCTGTTTTAACTCAAGACGAGTTCAGAAACCAATATTTGGTGGAATAACCATAAGGTTTTTGATCTGGTTCAGTGGTTTCTTAATTTTCTCCAGAGTTGTATTTATGTTTTTCACTCTGAAACATTGTGCTGGCACTATGATGCTCTGGGATTTGTATTATTATTATGTTTTTGGCAGGGAAACAGGTGAAAATAGATCCCAACTGGATCTATGTGACACATAATTATGAAATAAAGCTAAAATATTTTATATGTAATGTGTCTTAACTATAATAGCAGCCAATATAGTTTCTATATTTTGAGTTCTTTTTCTGCACTTTCTGGACTTTGGAAGTATTCCTGAAGTCCAGCTGCAAACGCTGGACTTACATTAAGAAGGAAGGAGGGATGACTAATGAGAGGACAGGTCTAGTGTGAGGAGGACAGGCTGAAGGGAGGCAGCAAAGTGGAAGATAAACAGAGCAATGGGAAGTTTTTTGGCTATGAAATGCACCGTAGACCAACATCCTTTATGCTTGTCACATTTACATGAACTTCCAGTGAACCGTCTTCTTCACAAATGAAACTTTAACATAAATCTTTACATTTTATCTCAGTTTTTCCTCCATTTAAAACAACATTAATTCAAAACCTTCATAACATGTAACTTTGCATTAAAACATGATTAAACTATCATTTCTACATTTACGGATTTACATGGCAAAGTTTCTATTGCTAAGTTAAGCCCCAAAAAACAAAGTTTTTTTCTCTTTTGCCTCATTGTAATACCCTTTTATACTTTCATTATTACCTGTGCTTGTTTGATTTATTTTTACTTTGTTGTCTGTTATGTGAACGTGTTTCACATGAGGCAGAAAACCTAAAACTCTTTAAAAAAAGCCCTCATACGTCTTGATGAAAGGTTATTTCAAATGTATTAAGATTTACACTTGGAGTGTAAGACTTTGTGTTTTTGCAGTGTATATGTTACTGTATTAGACCTAAACCACTAGGAGTAAATCTATGAAACAATAAACACAATTTCACTTTATTTGGGTGAGAAAATAGCAACACTAAATTAAGAATGTGCAGCAATGGCACTGATGGGACAGTTTTTAGTTTATAACATGCTACCTCTTTAAGTGGATTAAACCAAATTAGTCACATCAGCAGGTGTGGTCAGATATCCAGACTGAAGCTTTATCTGTCTTTGTTTTTCAGACATAGATGAGTGCAGCTCGTCTCCATGCCACATCAGTGCCAGATGTGTCAACGCTCAGGGCTCCTTCCAGTGTCAGTGCCTGCCTGGGTTTCACGGCGACGGTTTCCACTGCTCCCCTCAGGCAGGTTGGTGCAGCAGTTACCCTCTCAGCTCCGGATTACGTTTCTTTTGTTTGTTTTTGTTGATTTATTCTCTGAAATGCCAACACAGATCGCCTGAGGACCCAATGTGAGCAGCACAGAGACAGTTTACAGAGTGGAGGACAGTCGAGTGTTGGAGCCTACATCCCTCAGTGTGATTCTGATGGGCTGTACAAACCGCTCCAGGTGGACTTTTTACACATTTCCCTTCGGATGATCTCTGATATTTATATTAGAGGATGAGGTGGACTTAGAAAATGACTGACTTTGTCTCTGGTGACTCACTTCTGAATTTATCTAACCAAATGATTCCTGTTTAAAAGCCCAGTTACATCAAAATTTTGTTTCCTGGCATTTAAAAAGCTTAAAATAAAACACATCAACCAGAGCTTTACTCATAATTACCTGAGTACTTTTTACCTTACTTGAGTACAATTTTTGATTACTCTTTCCACCTCTGACAATACATTTCTTCTGAATAGGACTTTGCTTCAAAATCCTGTTGATTGTGTTCTTTTTTTTCTGTCACAGTTTTTCCTTACACTCAACTTTCTATTGCTGACATCACTCAGTGGACGGCTGTTGACCTTTGTTTTCATTTTTGTTATAAGTAAATTATTCTGTTAAGTGAATTAGAACTTTTTTCCCAATTTTAAGTAATTATTTATTTATTTACTTACAACCTAATATATTCTTACTGAAAAGTTACTTGTAAGATAGTTTGTCTTATATTTGCACTAGAAAGGTGACCGACATTGTTGGTGAGATTTTATGTTTTTTTCAGCGTAATAAGCTCTGTAATGATTGTTTTCTTATTGGATTAAGATTCTGACATATATACACGTTTTGATGATGAAATCTGAGTAACTTGATTATTAAATGATTGTAATGATTCTGTGCAGTGCCATGATTCTACTGGATATTGTTGGTGTGTGGACAGTAGAGGACAGGAAAAACCAGGAACCAGGACTCCACCCAGTAAAGTACTTCCAGCCTGTTATTCATTAGGTAAAACCTGACTGATCTAGAGGAGCTTTTGAAATAATAAAAAAAAATCCTCTGGGTGTGTTATCTTAGATTTTGTTTGTTTTTACATCAACAGATGAACCAGAGCGTCCAAAGACTCAGTGTGAGCACCACAGAGACCGAGTCCAGACCAGCACTGCAAATGTATTCCCTCTGGCTGGAGCCTACGTACCTCAGTGTGACGAAAACGGACAGTACAGGCAACTGCAGGTCAGCACTTAAGGAGCGATAAGCAGGTTGATCTCTTACGTTTAAATAATATAGTTCTACAGGTTAAAGAGTTCAAAACTAACTAAAGGATGCTTAAAAATGTTTTTTTTTCCCCAAATTTGGAGATTATTATAAGTCAAAAGAAAATTAGACAATAAACTTAAAAATGTCTATGTAGTCTTAAAGTAACAGTATTATGTAAGCTTGGCTCCTTCAGACTAGCCAGCAGCAATTAGCAAACACCTGGTGGAACTGCACATCTCATTATAGGAGCTACTTCTCAGAGCAACGCTGGTAAAACACTGCTTAAATGATTACTGTAGGAGCCATGTTGTGATGACGTAATGAAGGAAGAGTTTTAAAGAGAAAGAGGCCCAATTTCAAGCTGCTAAACTGCAAAGTCCAATTTTCTTTGAGTAATATAACAACTGAAGGTAACATAGTTACTTGATTGTGCTATAAAACGGCACTGTGTACTTAGAAAACACATAATATTGGCCTTTAAACTCAAACCTGGGAGAAAAAAGATGTGTGTCCAGATCGCTTAAAATCAGATTAAATGATGTTTGGACTCAAAAGAAAAGCATTACAACAACTGCCTGTGTAGGTTATTAAAGTATTTTTTTAAGTGAAGGAATCTTGCCTTTGTTATGGTACTAATGTGTTTGAAATTAGTTGTGAATCTAAAATAATAAAATCAACATCGTTTTGTCCTGATTGAACTCAATTCTTTTGTATAAAACAAGACAAATATCATCTGCATAGTGAAACACCTTGATGCCTCCTTCCCTAGTGTCACAGCTCTACCGGATACTGTTGGTGTGTGGACAGCCAGGGAGAAGAACGCCCAGGAACCCAAACCCCGCCTGGTACGCCCCCCACAGACTGCGACAAACCGGGTGAGTGACGCAAACCCCAGCGTTCGCTGGCGTGAGCAGGTGCATCATGTCACGTCTTTTTTAAGCTTTCTTGTTAACCTGTGACCTGTGAACACACTAATTCCTCGAATCGCTGGCAACTCAGACAGCTTGTTTATGTGAGCTTGTGAGTTGTATGCTTCTGAGGTCACAGGGTCGTAGGCTTGGAATGCCTGGAAAAACAGGTGGGTGGTAAAAACCAAGTTTCCCCAAAGCGAAGGTAAAACTTAACGAATGAAGAGAGTCTGAGTGGTTTTCTGTTTGGTTTCAAAGCCCCTGAGTGGATATTTATGGGTTAATAAATGTAATAAGGGCTATGTTCTGGAAAAGTAATGGATGCCCTGAGGCAGGGGTGTCCAAAGTGTGGAGCGGGGGCCATTTGTGGTCCTGGGATGGATTTGTTTGCGGCCCTCAACTGTAATTTAGGACTCCATATAATTTTCTTATAATGAAAAATGTTAAGCAAATCCAGACTTTCACAAAAAATCATCTTTTATTTATTTAATAAAAACATTTTAAACCCATAACTGAGGATAAATTAGTTTAACTGAACCCAAAATCAGTTTGAAAAATAATCTTCTTCCTTTTATGGCTGTAAAATCCTTTCTGTTTGGCTATATGATGAAAAACCATTTCCTACAAGAAACAAACAAGATTTTGGCTTAATTTTTTTATTTTTGGTTTTGGTCTAATTTTGGCCCATGTGATAAAAAGAAAACTGAATTCTTATATATTATGTCAATTTCATAAATTACTTGAAGGTTCCCATCATGTTTACTTTTGTAAACTCTCAACTTTTTAACTTAGAGCGTCCAAGAACTCAGTGTGAGCACCACAGAGACAGCGTCCAGACCACCGGTCCAGATGGACTTCCTCTACTTGGAGCCTATGTACCTCAGTGTGATGAAAACGGACTCTATGTACCACACCAGGTCAGGATCCATTGAGACGGCTCCACTGTTAACATTTATTTCTGTTCTATTCCAACAACAAAATGTTTATTTACGCAGCAGGTTAGATGGACTTCACTGATCTTTTCTGTGACCTTCCACCTAATTTCAAGTGATTCCCTCAGCAGAATATTTGTGTTAGATTTAGGTTTTCTTAGAAGAAAAGGAAACATCCCATCAAGAGTAAGCAAGCTGTTGCTGTGAAACAAACAGAATTCTTATAGAGTTTGTATTTAAATTGTGTTTTATGTGTTATATTAGCACCATTAGCATTAGTGAACTATAGTTGAACTATATTATTGTATAACTATACTATTTTTTATCAGCGTTACCTGGTAGCATATGATTCCGTTGTGTTTACCAATCTGAGAAATGTTGGATTTCACTGGTAACAATTTCATAGTGTTTTTACACTGTTCACCCTTCATTTGAGACTTCCTATACCTACTTAATATTTCTTTGCTGTTCCAGTTGTGAATCTAAAATAATAAAATCAACATCGTTTTGTCCTGATTGAACTCAATTCTTTTGTATAAAACAAGACAAATATCATCTGCATAGTGAAACACCTTGATGCCTCCTTCCCTAGTGTCACAGCTCTACCGGATACTGCTGGTGTGTGGACGACAGAGGACAAGAGCTACCAGAAACCAGGACGGATCCTGGTGCAAGTCGTGTAGACTGCAGCAGAACAGGTACGGTTTCAGATTTACCATAACATTTCATGTGTGTTTTCCTCCAATTATTAACAGAGTCTGGAGATCATTTAGTTGGGAACACACAAGAGACAATGCAAAGAAGATAAAACAGAGTCTAATTGTTGAGTTTAATGACTTTAGAGCATCAGGATTTTGTGATCCACGTATTCTGCTGGCAATACGGCCCTAATAAACTGTGTGACTGTGACTCATTCTTCCAACAGAGGAACCAGAGCGTAGAAAGACTCACTGTGAGCATCACAGGGACAGCGTCCAGACCACCAGTCCAGATGGAATCACTTTACTTGGAGCCTATGTACCTCAGTGTGACGAAAATGGACTCTATGTCCCACAGCAGGTAAGACTTTCCTTAATGATCTTTCTCTTTTTGCTTTCATCTAACTGGAACTTATAATGGCTTGGGTCTTACAGTGACAGCATTTAATGTTTTTTTACTGGTTCCAGTGCCATAGTTCTACTGGATATTGTTGGTGTGTGGACAGCAGGGGACAGGAGAGAGCCGGAACCAGGACTGGACCTGGTTCACCGAGTGTAGACTGCAGGACAGGTGAGACTCTGTGGTTTCATCCAAATAACACTTGATATATTATGATGAAGATTAGTCTCTGCTTGGACTCTGCTTGCTTTTGAAAATGCCTTTTAGCACCGTCGCCTGGCAACCTCTCAGCCAGTAGAATGAAAGTGTTGTCCTGGGTGTGTTTGTTTCCTTCTAGCGGGTGTGCCTGTGTGGCTACTATTGATTGTAGCAACCTGTGCCATCCATTGGATGTAAGGGGTAGTTTGGGTGAACAAGCCCCAGGCTAAGATCAGTAGCTGTTAGCGATCAGTAGCTGTTAGCGATCAGTAGCTGTTAGCGATCAGTAGCTGTTAGTGATCAGTAACGCACTGCTGGCAGATGTTTAGTGTAACAAGGAGCAGAAAGCTGAGGTTGTTGTTTTCGTCCAGCATAATTTGGCCTAATGAGGCCCATTTGTCCTGTGACTTTGTTTGACAGTTGGCCAAATTTGACTGCAAATAAAACAAATCCAGTATCACCAGAACATCTCCGCTTTGTTGTAATCCGTCCAAAGAAGCTTTTCAAACCATCTCTTCTGCCAACGTCTTGTATGTTTCCTAATAAACTGTTTAAATGTGTCATGTTCTCTCTCAGAGCGTCCAAAGACTCACTGTGAGCATCACAGAGACGGCGTCCAGACCACCAATCCAGATGGATTTCCTCTACTTGGAGTCTACGTACCACAATGTGATGAAAATGGACTTTATGTATCGCAGCAGGTTAGATGGACTTCACTGATCTTTTCTGTGACCATCCACCTAATTTCAAGTGTTTATTAAAGATTCACTGAGCAGAATATTTGTGTTAGATATAGGTTTTCTTAGAAGAAAAGGAAACATCACCTCAAGAGTAAGCAAGCCGTTGCTGTGAAACAATCAGAATTCTTATAGAGTTTGTATTTAAATTGTGTTTTATGTGTTATATTAGCACCATTAGCCAAGCTAGCATTAGTGAACTATAGTTGAACTATATTATTGTATAACTATACTATTTTTTATCAGCGTTACCTTGTAGCATATGAGTCCGTTTTGTTTACCAATCTGAGAAATGTTGGATTTCACTGGTAACAATTTCATAGTGTTTTTACACTGTTCACCCTTCATTTGAGACGTTCTATACCTACTTAATATTTCTTTGCTGTTCCAGTGCCATGGTTCTACTGGATACTGCTGGTGTGTGGACGACAGAGGACAAGAGCTCCCAGGAACCAGGAATGGACCTGGTGCAAGTCGTGTAGACTGCAGCAGAACAGGTATGGTTTCAGATTTACCATAACATTTCATGTGTGTTTTCCTCCAATTATTAACAGAGTCTGGAGATCATTTAGTTGGGAACGCAGAAAACTATTAAACTATGTGACTGTGATTCATTATTCCAACAGAGGAACCAGAGCGTAGAAAGACTCACTGTGAGCATCACAGGGACAGCGTCCAGACCACCAGTCCAGAT
>CAEGAF010135083.1:0-28420 GCA_903067075.1 Micropoecilia bifurca | reverse complement strand
AAACATGTGGTGGTTGAAAAACTGTTGCAGTTTTTCATTGGTGAAGTTGATGCACAGCTGCTCAAAGGTGTTGAACTAAAAAAGAAAAAAAATATGTTAGTTGTTCCATTTAGATTACTTGTAGATCTAATCATTATTTGCAAATAAGATAACTTACATCAAAGATCTCAAACCCAGCAATATCCAGCACTCCAATGAAGTACTGACGAGGCTGCTTTGTCTCCAGTGACTGGTTGATTCTCATGACCATCCACAGAAACATCTTCTCATAAACAGCTTTGGACAAAGCTCCAACAGCATAGTACACCTGTGAAATGGACAGTCAGCCACATTTACAAAAGAAAGGTTCAAGTTTAGTTTGAACCATATTTTCCTCAGAGGATGTAAAATGAAGATATTATATACAAGCCCACAGATTAAACTATTTTAAGACTGTCTCTTTTTTACCTGGGCAACATTTTGTCCCTTGGTGACCCACTCATTCCCCACTTTGACCCTTGGGTGACAGAGACCTTTGATGAGGTCAGCAGAGTTTAGACCCATCAGATATGCTGACTTGTCAGCATCTAAAAGAAACACACAAACAGTAATGCTGAATACACATCAAGTTTCTGCATGCTTACAAATTTCAGAGTTCTTTTCTCACCCTCCGTGCCATCGGCCTCTGCTTGCTCCTCGCGTTGCCTTTGCTTAAACCTCATGTTACCATAGTGCATGATGGCCCCAGTGAGCTTATACACAGAGTTTTTTTCTTCTTGAGTAAAGCCCAACACATCAAAGGCACTCTGAAGAAAAAAACAGTCACATCTCAGTAAACCATATTATTACCCATCTAAATATTTTGCAACAAATTTAACATTTCCCTTTACATATGATTCTTCTTCATAATCTAATGTCTAGTAAAGATGGAAAAACTTACATCAGTTGCCATCAGTTCATCTGCATCATCTATGGAGGCCACTTGAGTTTCCCCCTGAGAGATAAATGCATAGTCGTACGGGTTGTTTGTGATCAGCAGCATCTCTGGAGGATGAGAAAGATCAAAATAACATCAAGCAAAAAATATTACAACATGATTTATTGCTTTTTCTACTGTACTGTGCTAACCCAGGATTTCAGGTTTCTTGTTGGAAAGAATCTGGTAGAAAATATGATAATCTCGCTCAGCCTTAAGTTGGAAGGTCACACGAGATTTCTCCAGCAGGTCTTTAGACAACAAGAGAGAAGTCAAACTATGAGAAAAAGGAGACAGTGAAAAATTGTGGTTGCAAAAACTAAAAGGCTGTTTATACTTACATGTCTCAATATCAGCTGAAGCTAATTTTCCTCTGGTATCGAAGTGAATTCGGATGAATTTACCCTGAAAGGACAAAATAAAAAAATGATCAATTTGCAAAACAATGATCTTGTCAGTTAGCTCCTTTTTCTCCCCGCCTTCTGTTGCTACATAATTTGTCCATCTTGTACAACAAGAGGGAAAAAATGGTCTGTTACCTAATTTAAGATAAATCAGGGTTTCAGAAATACGAAACAGTCACTGTGTTGAAACCAAACCATGATTGGGACACTAAATAAATAACACGAACATAATCAAGAATGGAAAGCAGTCACTCACAAATCTGGAGGAGTTGTCATTCCTGATGGTCTTGGCATTGCCAAAAGCCTCCAGAGCAGGGTTAGCCTGAATGATTTGATCCTCCAGGGTACCCTGTCAAACAAACACTTAACAATTACTGAAAGATCTACCATGAAGCTCTAATTACTTCCAACTGAATCAAGTGATGTTAAACTCAAAAAGATAGTTTTCCTCCAGTTATTACTTAGGGTAGCTTTAGTTTATTCCTTTGCTCAAAGCAAAAATAGCTATGCCAGAGAAATGACTCAATTTTTTTATTATTTTCCAGCTGCATTGAGCCCTGAAAAAGCTCATCACATACCTTGTCTTTTGCATTTTGGTCTTTCTTAATACCTCCAGCTGCAATACTTGCAAAGTACTGGATGACTCTCTTGGTGTTCACAGTCTTTCCTGCACCAGATTCTCCACTGTGGGAGCAGAGTTACACATCAAAACAAATCAATTCCTGGATGTGGAATACAATATTGACTTTAGATCATATCATACTACATCTCAGATGAAAGGTTTTTACATACGTGATCAGAATTGACTGGTTTTCACGATCTGTCAAAAGGTTTTCAAAAAACATTTTTGTCAGTGAGGACAACAGACCCCGTTCAAAATGCTTTCTGTAGGGCATTGATTGCCTTTACCTGCCAGCATGTACTGGTAGGCATTATCAGAGATGGAGAAGATGTGAGGAGGAGCTTCACTCCTCTTCTTTCCTCTGTAGGCAACAACCACCTCTTGGTTGTAGACTGGCAGCCACTTGTAGGGGTTGACAGTCACACAGAACAGCCCAGAGTAGGTCTGAGAGATCACAGAAAATCATACTGTTTCTCCATGGTTTGGGTGGATACAGTTAAAAGTTCCTGAGCCGTGCACTAATTAAAGTTTACTGTTTGTTGCACAAAAGCCTACTCACGTAGATCATCCACGCTGCATAACGCTCTTTGAGGTTAAACAGCACGGCTGGCTCATGGAGGAAGGTCAGCATGGCCATGTCCTCGATCTTGTCAAACTTGGGAGGGTTCTGTTGCAGAATGTCTGTCTCTTTGACAGTAACAGTCTGGAACAAGGAAAGTTTAATACATTTGTCTTTTTATTTGTTTTCATACACCGGCCTGAAAATGAATTCACATCCCTCAGTTTGGTTTGTCTCCTTTATTGGAATCTGAGGGGATATATCAACACAGAGCTGAGCATATTTGTGAAAGGATAGTGATGTATTGTTTTTAAAAAAAGAAAATTATGAAATAAATCTGAAAATTGTTGCATGCATTTATATTGGGTCCCACAAATTAACTTATTTTGGCGTAATTAAGCTGAAAGTCTTTACCTCAAGCTCTAATTGTCGATGTGTTTGCGAACATTGATTTTCAAGTCTTACACATAGAAACACATAGTGTTTCTGCGACACATAAAATCACAATAAAAACACATATTTTAAAAAAAAAAACATGTTACAAACAAAAAGAGGTATTAATACTTTTGCAGGCCACCGTTCATTTAAACGATTCATGACTCATTCTATTTTTGTAGAGCAAAAAGAGAATGAATAAATAATGGCACCAGAGTGACACTACTTTCAATCTCATTCTCTATACTGCTCACATTTATTCAAGGACATGACATTTCATATCTCTCACAGATTTGCACGCAGACCTAATGCCTTCTTAACAGCCCCAACTTCACCTCATTCCGTTTTGGTAAAATATCCCAGAAAACTCACTGACAGCTGGTTTTATTTACCACCTGAAGCATTGGTGTTAAAGAGTACATTATCTATGCCTGATACACTAAAGCACTCACCTTCCCATTCTGCGTCTCTACGGTGACCTTATCTCCCTCCCGGCTGACAACGGTTGCCTTCACGAATTCTTCCACCGAATCTGGGACGAAGCATTCCTTCTTGATGTCGAACAGACGCGTGGAGGCCTCCATTCGCTCCTTCTCCGACTTCCTCAGGTACGGCGCCGCCGTACCATACGTAGACATCTCTGCATCACCCATGGCTGGAGTACTGTGGACAAACGGAAGATTGAGAAGTACCTGTTCAGTGACATGTCTTCCACAATTACAACTTTGTACAAAGGATTTATTGACAATTTAGCATAGTAATGGGAAAATAGTCGCATATTAGATTTTTTTTATTGATGTAATTACCATTATAAACGTGAGGAAGTATAATTTACCTGTGGGTTCAGCTCAGATGAAAGATGAACTCAAGTCTTCAGCCTGAAAATCAGTGAAAGGCCTGCAGGAAATGGAAACATGTAAACGTCGAGGCATGACTTGCTAAATGTATAAAATAATTTGAAATGATTTTACTTTCATCAGCATCTTGTTCTATCATTATATTTGTAATCGGTTAAAATTCATGTTTTTCACTTCGATGAAATATCAAATGAAAACCAACAGAAAGCTGCAGCAGTGGGTTCATACTTACAGAGGGCAGGTGAAGAAGAAGCATCTGCTGAACCTGCAGGGGAGACAGGGATCAAATATATAACCCCATCATAACCGGCCTTACAAGGCCAAGGGCACCACCCTGACCTGATAACACCACACACACTCGCACACACTCATCGTTATCATCAGGTGCACAATTCAACACATGCCACAGGCCCCCACACACATACGTGGACACCCTGTGGTAATCATCCTCATTTCTATCACTTCGTGACAGAGCTCGGCTTGGCTCTGCAGACGTCTGACTGCCCCGTTCAGTTCTACCTTCTGTGTCCAAATAATTGGATTTTACAGGGAATAGAGCCAGGAACTTTCTGCTGCATAGCTCGCCCATGACTCACCGCGGCATACCATAGCTATCTGGGATTCGGCCGCACTTTTCCCTGTCACCTCTAGTCCGAAATACTCTTTTCAAGTGGGGACGGCTCACGAACAGAAACCAGGTTCCATGGCAGCGGGAGACATAGAGGGTTTAAATCTATGTACAGAAAATTTGCACAATATCACTTTATTGACACTCAAATTTATTTCATAGATCATTTTGACTATATAGTTGATAATTGTGTGGAAAAGTTGGCTCTGAAGTCTTTAGCAGTTTGCAACAAGCATTTCTTGAAACCAGGGCACCTTCTGGTCTCATCTGACCAGATGGATGTCAGATGCTTGTTGTGCAAAAATGCTTTATGTAGCGGCAAACTGAATCTGCACATCAGCTTCATCTTTGTCGTGAAATTTGATGAGGACGGCATCATGCTGTGGTGACGCTTTCTGTCTGCAGGAGTGGAAGAGTTCATCAGAGCTGATGAGAAAATGGATGGAGCTACATAAGTACAGAGAAATCCTGGAGAAAGTACTTGAGACCGGCGTTAAGGTTTATATTCCAACAGAAAAACTACAACACATATGGAGATACATTGTCAGATGAGGCATCAACCAATGGTTTTCCTTTTATTGTACAGCTCTGCATTAATTTTTGTTGATCTATCACATGCAGTTCTAATAAAATAGGTTAAAGTTGTGGCTTTAATGTCACAAAATGTGAAAAAAGTTGAATTGATTACCATTGGAAGGGCCTTTTTTTGTTCATCTTTACTCCTCCTTACCTCATCTGATAATTGTCGGGCCTCCCAGTTTCCTAACACGCTTGTGTGAATCTTCAGCTAATTGTCTTGCACAATTTATAATTGAAGATCAATAGTTAAGGCGAAATGAGGAGGAGAGCCAACACGAATGCCTTGCTTAAAGTAACCTTACCTCAAAACATGAATGAGAAGAGCAATGTTCAGGTAAGCTCTGAAATACGTGTTGCATTTTAGTAGTGTTGCATGAGTCATTGTGTGGCCACAATACTGTGTCTATGAAACCCACAGTTCTCAGCGGTGAAAGCTGTCAAGTGGAGGAAGAAGCGCTTAAAGGATTAGGTTGTCTAAGTGTGTGTGAAGATCCTGTCAGGAGGAAGACAGAACACTACAGAAACCTCTTAAACAGGCTTCTGGAGGTCAAATAAGGTCTAAACTATATCCCTGAAATACTCGGTGGGTGAAGATGGAAACTCTTCTTAGATAGAAGGGTTTTCCTCAAGGTTTCACATTAAAACAAGCTATGTTGAGTAAAATTACTTCTACTCACTGTTGTTAATAAACACCTCAGGAAGGAGGCTGGTTCTATGTCCCAGAGGTGAATATGTTTTGTTCTACATATACAACTCTATAACTGAAGAAACTACATTTTCTGACGGAAGCTGCTACAGGGTACGATTATTACAGTGGAAAATTTCCCGCACTGACATGCGACAAGGAAAAAGCCACCAGCGAGTTCAACAAAGAAAAAGAGAGATTACAGTTTTGAAGTGCACTCGGCTGCCTGATGAGACTACACTAACAAGAGAAGTGTAGACCTAATTTCATTTTCCATAAGTGCCGGAGCTCATTTGTTTACCCACTAGCATCGCTGTCATCTGCACTGTGGCCTCAGGGGATGAATTTACATGATGTCTCTTACTGTCACTTTGTGCTAATTGGCTTTCCAATTACTCATTGATTTATATGGTTGGCTGTTCGTGTAAGTTAATATATCTCCCACTGTAACGTGTTCATCATTACCATGTTGTAAGCCTGTGGTGGTAGATCATACAGTATGTATGTAGATCATACTTTAGTGACAGAATTATAATTATCTACTGAATTTGCCCCAGTGGTTCACTAAAGTACAACTAAGACTGATGGACACACCTGAGAGAATAAGATCAGAATGATGAAAGTTTATTTTTTTTTTTTATTCTAATTTTTTTAATCTGATTATCCTGATTCTGCTTTCTGAAACAGGAAAAGTGTAGTAAGCTCTTGCTTCAGACACACTTGTAGATAAATGTTTGGCCTCTGGATGGTGACAACGTCAGGGATTTGTTTCATCTCAAACCACTGACAAGCGATTTGCTTTATTTCTTTATTTTTCCTAATACAGAAGCCCAAGTAGACAAAAATCTGTTCTTGAATCCAGTGGATTAAAGTTGTATCCTTCAGGTTGATAAAATGCATATTCTCTATTAGCTGTAACTCAATGTTCATACTACAGTTCTTCTAATGAGAAGAAACATGTTTCTAAAAGTGAAATACAACTTTAACCCTAAATCGTCCAAGGATTCATTGCTGGTAGTAGTTAGCATGTCAATTAACAAATAAGGATAGTTTTCAAACTTGTTGGGCTTTTGTGTAACAAACCCAGAGTTCAGTGCAGCTTTTATGAAATCTTTTTAATTGTTCCAGCCCTTGATGGATGAGATTATTTTCTTTCTAAAACACCCGAGGACTGCCAACCAGGTGAAAACCCATTTGTACACGATGTAGCATATTTGATATGCGCTAATTTACACCAGCTGCTCATGGATCAGCTGCTTATATTTTGATGAGTCGCAGCATGTGAAGGTGTCCTGTCCAGTTGGACCCTCTTCTATTCCCAGGAAATAACTGACTGACCCTCAGCTGATCAGTGGCTGCAAATACAACACTTTATGTATCCAAACACGACTCAAATCTCCTGAAAGCAAAGAACTAAGAGCATGTAAAGAACCATGTAGACGTGCTTGTGTGTTTATTTTATCTATTTTTTTATGGTATGGCCAAGGAAAAGGTGTCGACTATATGCACCATTATTCTTTAGGTTTGAGCGATTTCACTCCTTGGGTCTGCGGGCCCACCACGATTCCAACCCACTTGGATACCTCAAAGGTAGTACAGAAATTCAGCAGGTGGCAACTTGATCAATATGGTGGTGTTGCAAATATTAATAGAGGTTTTGTTTGGGATCTTGAGTGACCTGACTGCCCTCTGCAGCAGCCCCACTGGCTGTGTTGGTGCTATGTGCTGGCCATGCTATCAGAGGCATTTTCCATCCGACAGCTGCTGAGGAGATAAAAGTTCATTTTTACCACAACTGATTGGAGCCAGACGCCCTCATGGAGGACAGCAATTTGTGTTTAGCAGCACAGCTGTTCACTTCATGCTCAATGTTGGATAGAAATGTTGGTTTCAATTATTTCTGCCTTTGAAAAGTATTCACACACCCTAAACCGAGTGTGTGAAACACGAGGCCCACGGGGCTAAATCTGGCCCGCCGTATCTTTTATGCGACCTTCTAGACTCCAAATTACATCAATAAGTCCTCCCAGTTTTTCACAAATGCACAAAATTCACACAAAATCAACGTAGCCCCGTATTTTTTCTGATTTTTACTGCAGATTTTTCTCAAAAGTGGCCAAAACATTGGGTTTAAGTGACTGCTGCCTCAGCCTTGCTGGATATCAGACTACAGCCCGTGATCTATATGGCGAGTAATAAAAAAATCACATTTAACATCAGATATTGGCGCATATATCGTAAAGATTTCTTACAAATATTTCTAAATTAGCATCACAAGAGCTGTGATTTTTAATTGCAAAAAAGTACAGTTAGTATAAAATATGGCATACAATAAATGTGTGAGACATTTTTCAGATTTTTATTTGTGAAAATTTTGAAAAGTATTATTTTTGACACATTTAAGTTTGTAGTTGTGAAATACTGACTTTTTTTTGCATAAATGACCGTGTTAGTCACGTTACCCAGCTCTGTAACAACGTTTAGCATGAACACAGCCTGCAGTTAGTAAAACACATATGTATCTGTCTTTTTTTAAAGGAAAGAAGCACCAGGCGCTCAGCATGGCCGTCTATATCCAACCTCTCAGGCTTTTTGTTTGGATGATTATTAGCACAGCAGAGACAGACAGGCCAGCAGCTGCTTGGCCTGTCAGGCTAAGTTTTATGGAGGATTAGAGGTTATATCCTACAGCTGACAGCTCCTCTGCCTGGAGGCCACACACAGACAGGCCCCGTTATGGACCTGTCCAAACAGAGCCAAAAGCAGAGGTGGGTGTGGAGCACTTCCTGTTTCATTTTCATTTTATGATCAACTTTTCACCCACTGAGGATGTTTTTTTTTTCTTTTTTCTGTGTTTTTTAAAATTATACTTTTCAACTTTTCCTATAGGAAAGTCATTGCTCAGCCCGAGTCTGGAGGTATATTCATTTTTCAAGGGAATGATTGACTTTGTACCAATAATGTTTACAACATAGTTCATTTTTAATATGAACTATGTTGTAGTTGTAGAGATTAGACATAAAATAAGGCAAAGGGTTGTTTATGGAAGATCATAGTAAGGTTTAAAGTTTGAAATAAACTGCAAGCCACATTTAGAATAAAGTGTAATACCCTAGTTTCTCCAGGAGGTGGCAACGCTTTGGAGCAACTGTCTTGGTAGTAAATGAAACTTAACAAAAGAAAAATTCAATTTGAATATGGAAGACATTAGTGAGTTATTAATTGAACATATTAGTAATATTAATATTAATAGTCCAGCTTGTTCACCATAAATTAAATGTGTATAAGATATGCAGAGGTTTTCTCATTCATATTTACTACCTTTCCTTGTTACCCTTTTCAGTCTAGCATTTTTTTTACTATAATGTAGTCTGATCTGTAAGTTTGGATTTAATTGTCTTTTTTTCTTTTTAATTGTTTTTTTATTATAGTCCTTTACCATGACATTTGTTGGTATTAAACCAACAGACTGAATTGAATTGTAGTCCAACTGAGATGCCAGCAGATGTCGACAGCAGTACAGGAACCTGTGTTGGGTCTCAATAAGAGGTTGTTCATGCTGAGAATGAACAGAAAACTTATAGCTCACCGTAAGTCACACTGATTACTCATCAATAAATAATCAAAGTGTCTCAGTGCAAATATGTTCTTTCTTAAGATATTTCAACATATTTCAAGTTTCATTTGACCAACCTTTTACGTCTTTTTGGTCTGGCGGTTTTCATGCATGGATGTGGCTAATGAAACGCAACTTAGATTACCAAAGAGATACAGTTAATCCCAACTAATATGAGTGTCCATAACCAGGACATGGCATTTTCACACAGTTTTACATTTGAGATTTTGTTGTTGTTCTTTTTATTTACTCAAGTCAAGTTTGATATTAAAATTTTGATTATCTGAAACATTTAGACATAATTTTACATGTCTAAATGTAAAATACTTGCATGAAGTATTTTGCAAATACTTCTTTGTTCGCCTGACGGTTTTTATGTAAAAGAAACACATTTTAACCAGGAAGATGTCTGTTGCTACAAACATACCACTGAGATACTGTGATACTGGAAAGTATCACTTTTAATTCAAACATATTTGAGTTACAAAAAAAAAAGCTACATGTCGTCTCTTTCTGCAGGATGACCAGCTGCTCAGAAGCTTTTTGGAACTAAAGAAAGGGCTTTCATTACGGGACCCCTAACTTCTTCAGCATGCTGTCAGGAAACAAGAGAAGGTAGACAGACATTCAACACGCAGGAAGCTGCTCCTCATCTATTCCTGTCCTGGCAGCAAGAAAACACTTGCTGCCAGAGACAAGAGACACTTGTTGTAATTAACAACAGCACATCAAGGGAAGCATGCAGCTCTAAAGTGTTGAGTTCTATTTTATTAACAGTGTCTTGCAGATGTATTCGTGTTGTTATGGTATGACTATAATCTTTATTATATTTGAATATAGAAAGTTATGTGAGAAAGTAGAAGAAGAGATAAGATGCATGGCTGTTAAAATGAAGGAGCTGAGCTGGGAATAAAGTTGCAGCACTTCTGAGCTTTGCCACATATTCTCATTTGGATTTAAGGTTGGACTTTGACTAGGCCATTCTGGCACATTGTGATACGCTGCTACTGTAGGATTAGGGTGATTTTCTGCTGAGCTGTGAACAGATTTTTTCCGAGGACTAGCATCCTGCATGTGGCTCCGTTCATCTTCCCTTCCCCTGCCAGCATGATGCTGCCACCACCATATTTTGATGTGCAGGTCATGTAGAATGTTTAGTTTTTTTCTGACACACATACAAAAAAATTTCTCAGAGCTTTTTCTTATGCTTGTAAAGTTATCTATATTCCTCAGGTCAAAACTGGTTTTTGTGAAGGCACCCTTACACAAAGGTCAGAGGTTAAGTGTGGACGACTGTTGCATTTAAGGTGACGCGATGCCTCCTGCTGGTTATGCTGATTGGTCGATGAAATGAGGGAGAGGGAGGCGTTCAGCATAGAAAGGGAGACAACAGTGAATTCTGTGTGTGTGACTGACAAACCGACTCCTGCAACAGCTGCGTATCGCAGCAGACACAGTGCAAAGGTTGCTGCTATTAATACACATAAACATAAGGAGACACTTTGCATGTAATTTATGACATTTGTTTAGTAACTTCTTAGCTTAGCTAATATCGATGAATCGCATTATTTCTCCTCAATTCGTCATTGTCAGAAATTGTCATGTGTAGGAAAACACATCTGCGCTGTGTGACACATTTAGATCTCAGGGTGTGTGTGTGTCAGACAGAGAAGATGCTGTGATGGTTTGTGTTCAGCGGACAAGGGTCAGTGTCCTCTGAGCGGGACGGCTACAGTTACGATTGAAATAGAAAAGTATTCTGAATCTATAAAAGCAGTAGGCCTGGGATGGTACAAGAGGCACAAGATCAGCATTTTGTGCAGGAGCAAACAGGAGCAACAACCACAGAAAGAACCAAACGTTCACAGGCTCTCAGCTGCAGCTGAGGCCGACCAAGTTGAGTCAACGGGTCGGGGGGTAAATTACATCTGAGTCAGCACTGAAGATCCACCGGGGCCAGGTTTCACAGCGCGCAGACATTTGGAGTCAGGAATGCTTGGAGCCAGTTGTCGCTTCATTCATGTTGGTCAGCGGACACGGATGCGGGTTTACGGCCAACAACCAGAGACGTCCACTGTTTCCTATATGCAACCAGCAGCTTTGGATTAGCCGTCGAGGCGGCGAAGGATCTGATCTGGAGATTTAAAACAGAAGCTCGCTTGGAGAAGCGGGTCGGGGGGGGGGAGTGGAGGAGGGTTCATTTCTGCATCTTTCTGGTCATGACTTGTTGTTTGCAACAAAGGTAAATCAAAGTGAGTGATGTTTTACGTATTAATAACAGCTTTAACGTTTAAATTTTACACACTGGAGAATCTGATTGGGTTTGTTTATGCCAAGACTGCTGCCCTCAATGTTGATTCTCCCGTTTTAGTTTGGGCCTGGACTCGGTTCTGGTGTTGCTTTTAGATGTTCCTCAACACGGTGCTGGTGGTCCTGACAGACCTGGCTGCCAGGTTGCTTGGTAACAAGCTGTTCAGGCAGCATTTCCACCTGCTGCTCTCAGCTGTGCTGGTGTTTGGCCCTGCGATGAGCTTCTGGGTTTCACATCACAGCATCTTTGCCAAGAGAAGCCACTTCCTCTATAGGTAGGATCACTTCCTGTTTATGCTTCTCAGGGTTTTTATATATTGTTAATGCTGTTCTCTTCTACCATGTGACTCCAACGCCTTGTCAAACATATTCCCATTTTACCCTTTTTCACATTTTGTCATGTTATAGCCACCTGCTACTCTGTATTTACTCAGAATATGTGGTAAGCCAACAAAAACTAGAAAATCATTCAACGAGTCGTTTAGGATACGGTTATGCTTTACACATTGTCACCTTCCTAAAATAAGGGTCCAAGTTATTTTTTGCCAAAAATGATGACTTAGGCCATCAGTTTAGGGAGGTGACAATATGTAGGGAATATTCTTCTTTGCAGAGCAGATCAAACTCAGTCAAACGTCAAGTCTTGTTGCATAGGCCCAGACTTTGACTACGCTCAATATGAACATTTTAAAAATGCTGACAATAAAGTCTGCCTTTGTCTATTTTTCAAGATAACGTGCCAGTTTAAACTCAGTACTGGAAACTTAGACTGACACACAGACACAAGAGTAAATGGGGAAACATTGACAAACTTCACAACATAGATACAGGTCTAAACATGTATGTAAAGGGTCACTTTGTGTTACATATTATTTAATCAAGAATTTCCCTATGAAACGCTTATAAATTCTTATTCAAAATGCATATTCCAGCCTGAAGATAAAACCCCTACACCATCTGCTCCTCCTTCTCCTCTCTGTCCTCCAGGTTGTTCCTGCGCTCTGGTTGGGGCTGGACGTGCGTTTTCGTCGGGTCCTTCGTCTTCCTCCTCTCCTACTCCATCCGCCGCTCCGTCCTACACTCGCTCCGTCACCTCAGCAGGCTTGCGGTGGCTGGAGGGCTCTGGCTTTGTTTCTGCACACTGCTGGACCTCCTGGAGAACACCACAGGAAGCTGCTATGAACCTCTGCCCGCTGGTCCAAAGGTCACCGCTGGGCAGCCTCTGCTGGTGCTCAAAGAGGGGGAGAGCAAATCCGAGTGCCTTAAAGCTGGGATGGTGTGGCGAGGTTATGAGGTTTCAGAGGACGTCTTCCTTCTATGTCTGTGCTGCCTGCTGCTGGCAGAGGAAACGTCCGTGTTTGGTCCGTATCTGAGGCTCGGAGGCGTCTCAGACGCCCCACTGAGGATCCTCTTTCTGCTCTGTGTTCTCCTTCTTGGACTGTGGATCTTCCTGCTGCTCTGTCTCTTAGCCTACTTCCCCCAGTTCCCCACTCAGCTGCTAGGAGGGGCTCTGGGCTGCCTCAGCTGGAGGGGACTGTATCAGGGCTGGTACCGCATGGGGCCCAGCTGGTACTGCCCAGGAAGGCCAGGTCAGGGGCTGCTCAACAGAAAGACCAGCAACACTGGCAAGGAAGACACACTAAACCACCATCACTACAATTAACCGATAAAAACAGATTCAACACTTTGAGCTTAAACATTAAAAGTCTTTAAATCTTCCAACAAAAATTTGTCTGGAAAGTTTCGACATTTTCTTTCACTCTCTCTGTGTAAACCTGTCATTATTTTTGAAATAATGGTGCTTCAAACATTTTGCTTACATTGTTGCACAATTTAAAGGGAATATGTTATGCAAAATTAGCATTTTGCACATTTTTGTGATTCCATTCAGGTCTCAACTGCTTCAAAAAAAAAAGGAATTTTTTTGGCAATAATATGATTTGGTGTCTGGAAAATGAGCCCTTTGAAAAATCTTCTGATTGTTTAGTAGCATTCTACAGGCACTGGGCTGTTACCTACCAACCCAAGAAGATCCACCATGTTAGGTCAGCTGGTTTTACTGTTGTACAACAGCTACAATATTCTGTCAACTTACCATCCAGAAACCACTTTGCATTTGTGAAGGAGGCTCCATTTCTGCTTTTCATGGATTAAGGTTTATATAATTTTGCTAAATATTAATTGGGGCTGTGGCCAGCAGCAGCTTATTTGGATTTAAAGTGACAACAGACCCCAAAACATTTCTGAAAGCAGCTCAAAATACAGATCAGACTAAAAGCTCAATATTAAAAAATTATTTTGTGCAAAATGCAATGAACATCTGAACCTGTTCAAGTAACAAATTTAAGTAAATAACTATTAGAAGAGAAAAGCAACATGTTTGGATGTCAAACTGCTTGACAAATAGCCAAATATTTTTTGCAGATCAGTTTTATAAAAGAAAAAAGAAGATAATGTTGGTGACATAACTTTGCGTTTACATATGATTGTGTGGTTAGAACCCCATTTAAAAATAACATTTATTAAAAAAAGTTAATCACTATAGTATTTAATAGTTTATTGATAAAACATCTTCAGAAAGACAATATATACAAAATATTTTCCACTAAGCAGCAGAAAATAAAGGCTACTATCAATTCAGCTGGTTCTTCACACAAATCTTACAGCAGCGCCGCATCTAAAACGTCTCACAAAATTCACCCATTTTACTCCATCTGGATGATGGAAACATTTTTCTATTCTTTTGGTAGCTCCATACGGCCACCTTTGTCCCACAATCCAGTTTAAATTCAGCAAACCAACAGAGAGAAATGCAAGAGTCCCAAATACAAACCCAAAAAAACTGATTTATCTTCATAAGGATCTTGGAGACGATGTAAAACTGAAAGAAACGTAGTTTGGTGATTGCTGGAACCTGATGTTTGTTCCTGGTTGATATTGTTAACAGGTGAAATACCACCACACAACTTTCAGCTTATAGCAGCGCAGCCTCTGAGTACCAGTCGGCTCCAGCTCTTCTAGTTCAGAGACCATCTGATCTTCACAGTATCTGTACGTCTTCGCCAACATCCTGTTTCTTACCAAAAGGCTGACAAATGATCCAGCGAATGTCTGTTTGCAGTGTCTGCAGAGGAACAAGAGTGAACGAACCTACGACCAGCCTGTCTTCGTAAGACACAGAGCTCTGGCCGCCGTGTTCTAAGATGCGTTTGCTGCGACACATTTTGGACGTAGAAAAATGACTTGACAAAAGAACTGAAGTATTGGCTGATGAAAGCGATATCAGGAGAAGGTTGGGATAGAGGAGTCAACAGAGTCCAAAGGTTCCCATCGACAGTTTATCAAAGCGTCATAAAACTCCTCACTGTGCTGCATAAAGTCCTTGTTCCAAAGCTCCACGTCGCATTCAGGGATGGGCTCTGGAATAAAGCCCACCAAGATCATCAGAAAAATTATTATTCATGCTGCTTCTCTTTCATAAAGGTTTAATGGACACATTTTGAGTTGAATTGTTTCCAGTAGAAATAATGATTTTTACCTTCTGTGCTGTCATCATCAGCCTCTTCAGCTTGCTCCTGACCCTGCTGGACACAGACACAGGATTAAAATAAAACTACTAAAAGTTTAATCAGAATCCTAAAAGTACATCAATACTAATCTGAATATATCCAATTTGCAACCAGGAAAACAGATTGTGCTTCTTATTTTGTTAGCATCACTGAGCAAATGCTATTGCTACCTACAGGTATTGTTGACCGTTAGCTCCAATACGTTTGTTTATACAACCATATTGTTGTAGGTTCATCAAATTACAGACTATAACAGATTTAGATTTATCCATAAAATAGTTGATCAGTTTGTATTTCTTTTACCTGTACATCTCCCGTCATGTCGGTGGACATGGGTGGGATCCCCATGGGAGGCGGAGGCATCATGTGACCTGGTGGGGGGTAACCGTAAGCCCCGTAGTTATAGTTGTAGCCGCTGTTGTAGCTGCTATTGTATCCGCTGTTGTATCCGCTGTTGAAGCCGTAACCACTGCTGTTGTAGCCACTGTACTGGTCATAGCCCCCCCACTGAGGATAGTAACCGCCCTGACTTCCTGCTGCGTGGCTGCCGTAGTAACCGGTCTGTGTCGGGTTGTAGCTACTGTAACTCTGAGTCTGGCCTCCTGGGTAGGTCGTCTTTTGGCTAGAAAGCAACAAAAAAAAAAAAAGGTAAATTTGAAATATTTTCAATCTAAAACTGTCTGGACTGAATTATTCTGTAAAACTTAAAAATGCAGGAAGCCTTGACCTTAAGCTTCATTAATTATAGCAGTTTAAGTTTTACATTTGAAAGTTTCCAGGTCAGTTCTGAAGCACTTACTTCAAGCCAACAAATTGCAATTTTACATGTGTTTATAAACTATTTTCTGGTTAAACTATTAATTATTTAACTCAGGGCAAAACATTAAACCCTAAAATTATACATTTTTCTAAAATCTGTTTATAATTGTCACCCCAGAGTTTTAACTACTTGGATAACTTTAAAATACATCTAAAAAGATACTATTAAATGTTTTAATCAGATTTTTTTAAAGTGAGATAAATTTCTAATATAAATATAGATATTTTCTTGTTTTTAAGGAACCTTTTCTTTTGCTTATAAAATAGTTGAGGTACCTTTTGGCCACAGCGATGCTGAGCCTCAGGGTTTTCCCCCCCAGCACGGTTCCCTGACATTCCTCTATCGCCGCCTTCTGTTCGCTCTCGTCGCCGAACTTGACGAAGCCGTAGCCTCTGAAAAACCAGACCAAAGTTACGCCTCCTCTGGCCGCCGGTTCGTGCCACATACTTGCCATGTATTAGCCACTTATGAGAAACAGAATATAATGGGTATTATTATGGTAGAACTGAAACTTGCTGTTTTACTTTTAACATGAGGTAGCATCACTTGAATTGTGAGTTGCTCTTGCTTAGCCTATATGGGGAAAACAATAGTTTTAGCATAAGACGGCAGGAAAACATTTCTTCAGCCTTTTTCGAAAACAGATGAAGATGCACCGGTGGTCAACGTCCAAAGCACTGCTATCTGAGTAACCAAGTTTAATAATAAAGCACAAAGAGAATTTTAATTAACAAATTAAAAACGCACAGAGCGGTCAACGTACTTTGAATAGCCGTATTGGTCGGTGACCACTTTGGCCCCTTTGCAGGAAGGGTACTTCTTAAAGACCTGATGCAGCTGAAAGTCGTCCACTTCAGAGGCCAAGTCTCCCACAAACACTGAGAACTCCGGCCTGGAAGAGCAAAAAGATAAATAAATAAAAAATTATTTAAATGTCTATTTGTGCACACATAAAGAACTCAGTGATTTATTCAAAACAATACTGGTAAGCAGCAAAATGTAGCTTCATGTCTGATAAATAAGCTGAGCTCAGGTTATATGTTTATGAGTAAACTACAAGAAATTTTCTTAGTTTTAGAATAACAGCTAAATCAATACAGTGGATGGTCTGAATTGCCTAAAGGGAAAAAATAATTGAGGTTCAACATTTTTAACTTATTCAGTTAAAACTTTCTATTGTTTATTTGGCGGCTTTTAACAGGCAGTTAAAGATGCACCCAGAAAGCAAGCAGGAAACTAAGTAGCTGAATTTAAGCTTGATCATCCCCGATAGTTGAACAGACAACTGTCGTTTCCTGATCTTTTTCTGATCATTAAATGCACCACAAATAACAGACTGAAATAGATCTTGTAATCTATGTTTATAATGTCATTAGCGCAACATTGCTTGTGTCCAGCCAACTTGCGCGATGTGTCCAAGCACTAAGTTTGGACATTAGAGCTATTTTGGGAATGAGACGCATGTTACAGTAGGAACTACTGTTACTACGCATACTGGTAGTATGTAACTACGCATGTTACAGTAGTTCCTACTGTAACATGCGTCTTATATCTGAAGAAATGTAGGAGTATTATACAGACAGAAGGTGTGAAAACAACCTCTAACAGAAAGTAAAGGTACGATACACACATCAGATCTTACCCTGCTTCTGGACGCTTCCCGTATGTGGCATAATTTAGCTTAAACTTCCTGGGCTGCAAGTGTGGGGGGGGGGGGGAAGAACGCAGACATTAAGGCAACCTCAAACACCAAAGACGTGTAGTATAGCACTGATATTGCTGGAAACAAAAAGTGGCGTTATTATTGTTATTTAGGTTTACATACCTCCACCACCCAGACCAGCCTTTAGCCCCTTCCTCAGTTAGTTCCTACCAGAGACTCTACCAGGGCAGCCCATAGCTTGGCCGGCCCACTGGGCCAACAGTACTTCAAACCAAGCAGTGCCAAGCAGCTCATAGCTTATAATGTCACACACCACATGAAACCGGCATCTTCAGGATGGGAACATTTGTTGCTTTACATCAACAGGCCTTATTGTCTAGCATTTGTCACACAAAGTCACATAAAACCATTAAAATCACACAGGTACTGTGATCAGAAATGCTCAAATGTTCTACTGCTACACAAAGTACATCTGAGGCGGGCAGAGCTCCGCTATCCACAATAAAAAGAGTTGAGCACTGAAAAGGCCCAAATCTACCACTGAGAAAAGGAAGACAGCGAGAAACTGTCAATATATCGATATCAATAAGAGAAACATTTATTTCTGATATGAGAGCTACTGAAAAAGAGAATGTGAATATTTTGCTGCTAAATCAAACAGCGTACCGGGTTTGATCCTGGAACCAGTTTTCCGTTGAGTCTTTGTACGCAGCGGTCGACGCTCGCTTCATCTGCCAGCTCCACAAAACAGTAACCGGCTGAGCCACTGTGGAAAGACAAAGAGGGGGAAAAAACTGAAAAGGTCAAGCAAAAAGAAAGCAAGCGGATAAAAGAAGAGAAGCATTTGTTTTTACATGGGGGGGGTGAAGGTGCAAAGGTGTAACGGAGAATAAGTTAAGAACAAGTTAACTTAATATTCAAGAAAAAGGTCAGAAATGTACAAACGGTTTGTGAATTTAAAGGCTTTAACAACAGAATCATGTGTGATCAGTAGTTCTGCATGTCCTACCCTGTTATCCTGTGAGTGATGATCTTGACTCCCAGCGGTGACTCTCCCATACCACTAAACGCCTGTTTGACAAAGTTCTCATCCATATACGGGTCCAACTAGAAATAAATACAAGAGGCAACTATGTCACAGTCAAATAAAAATATATGACTCAGAATAAGGTTGTGTGACATTTAGAAACAATCTTTACCAAATATTACTAAATCAAACTTTGTGGCTTTTACATGTAAACAACCTGTAATCACTTTTTTAAAAATCTTGATATGAATGATCATGACTCAAGCATGAACGCAGAAAACGTGAAAGTTTTGCAAAACTTCAAATCCCTAGAACAAAAAATCCATTGGTATGTTTTTAACCAAAGAAGGAAAAAATAATGAATAAAGCAAGTCATTACTGTCATCAAGACACTAAACAGTAAGTAGTTTCTGCCCCTAGTTTGTGTAAAAACAGCAAAGAAGTATCAGTGAACAAACTATTCACTACTAAATATACATACTGCACTCGTGTAATTTCGTTAATTTTATCGCAACGACTGTTTTTTAAAAGACATTTAAATTTACCTCAACTACTTTTGACTTGAATATTTCCACTCGGACAAAAGACGATACTTCACTCGACTAAAACTATTTTCGGCTCCTCCAGAGTTATGAGATCTTTAACGCTCTAGGCTGCAGCTCTACATGTCAGACTTGTTAACTGTTAGCTTATATTCAGCTACCGTTTCCCGCGGCCTGACAAAGCGCTTATCCACAAGTTAAATATATTCGCACTTTTATTAAACCGAACTTTTAGATAATTTAGGTTACCATTTAGTTCTAGAGAGGAGTTTCGAGCCATACATACAAAACATTCCGGCGGAGGCATATCTGTCTCCAAGGTTCGTCAAAGCTAACCAAGCTAGCAATATGCGCGGCTAAACTAACGATGGTAAATAAAAGCAAAGATTAGGACTTACATCACCCATCCACAGGCTGTTTTGCCTGTTAAACATCATTGAAAGTAGTATCGACGTGACACTATAGACAAAACTGTTGAGCAAAAACTGACAAAGTCCTCACTGCAGAAATTTGCAACGCACACGTCGACTGACTTCCGTCTTTGCAAGCGTAGAAGAGCGAAGGTTGCGAGATCCTTCCGGTAGGAAGTCGTAGAACTAAATTTCAAAATAAAATGGAACTCACAAATAGTAAATTACTGTAAATAGCTCAGATACTAATATGCCAATACTAATATGAATAGGGCGAGTAAACGTGTTTCAAAAATCTAAATAATGAAGGCGTTTCTTTTTACATATGGATATATGTTACTGATATTTGTTTGTTTTCCTTTCTATCCACATCATAAAATATATATATATATTTGTTACAAAATCAGATACGCACATTTATGAGCCATATCGCAGAAAAAAAGTCAAGATTTGCGTTGCTGTCTGAGCGAACCAGTCTGTAATCTATTTGACAAGGGAGAGTTAAATATTATTTCGTTAACAGAGAATGTTCGATTTCATATTTTTTGGACAAATTCATAAATTTTAACGTTTATTTTATTTATTTATGGAAAATAATATAATTTAAATAAAAAGAGTAAATTACAGCTTATTCTTGTGATACTTGAAACTCAGAAGGTTATCTAGAGAATTAAAAGGGATATTAGGTCGGTTTACTTTAGTAGACGAACTGAATTTGATTAATCATTGAACATAATGTGACATAATCTCACAATTTTAAAGTTATCTTCGTCATTTGCAAATAAGAAGGTCCCACCGAGATTTGAACTCGGATCGCTGGATTCAGAGTCCAGAGTGCTAACCATTACACCATGGAACCACATGTCGCAACGTATGTGCGCTTCATGCTAGAGTCAAAGATGCGTTCAAGTACTGAAGCGGGAACGTGGCCCAGTTTCAAGTTGATTCATGTAGTCAAACGTTTCCGCGTCAAAAAGCGGCGACCGCACTGAGGATAAGACTACTAATGAGTAAAATTCATGTGGAGGCCAGTAAAAAAGCAAATACTTTGCTTTTTCTTTTACACAAAGAGGCACAATTTAAAGAGAAAGTAGTAAACTACAACGCATACCAGGTGGATAATATAAAACTCTCACAGCTGAAAAAAAATGCAGGTTATGTGCGTAAAAGCTGTGGGGTTCCCCGTTTGTTTTTGGTTTGGTTTTATTACAAACAAATGTAAAAAACAAACAAACAATAAAACAAGGCGCCAACAAAAAGCATCACCTTCTGTGTGGAAACGTATTAATGGCCTTTAATGCAACACCGCCCGACGCGGTAACCATGGTAGCTGCCATTCTCGGGATAGCAATGACATCAATACAGGACGAAATATTCAACAGCGTTCTCTCAGGAGACGTAGAAGACCTGCAGCAGGTTCTGGAAAGTTACGACGCTACCGAAGAGTCAGAGGAGATCAATCTGTTTGGAAAAGTGGACGATGTGGGAAGAAATGCCCTTTTAGTCGCTTCCATGCTCGGGAAGAGCAGCGTCGTCCGTGAACTAGTGAAACAAGGCGCCAAGTTGGACGAGCAAACCGTCAGAGGTGAGAGGGAATGAACGGGCTCACAGCGGGGTCTAGTATTTCATTTTAAACCAACAATATTCAGTTTTGAATGCAGAGCACAACCAGATACCGACTAACACGGGTACAAGTTTGAATTCTTTGGCAGGATTGACCTTTATACATTTAATATTATAACGTGTTAATTGTACAGTTAAGCCATCACCTTGATACGCTGCAGTTATTTTTTAGGGTATACCTCGCTGCATCTTGCTGCTTGTTGGGGCCATCTGGACACAGTGAAGACTCTGCTGGAGCTAGGAGCTGATCTAAAGGCCAAGACCTTCAGAGAGGAGACGCCTCTGGCCCTGGCCAAGAGATACTCCCAGACAGACTGCATTGACCATCTCACACAGGCCGGTGTGTGAGGTCTACCTCAGCAACGTGGATAATATTGAGTGGAAATGACTCTAAAATTGTGTTTATCCCCATCCAGAAAAGGAACTGGAAGCTCTTATCGCCGCCGCAAACGAACCTCCCGCAGGTATTGTATTTATGTCAGTATTATAATTATGTCCAGATTGTGCTTCAGGTTTATAACTTATTAATGTAGTCAAATTAATTATTGTTAATATGTTAATCTCTTCTGTAATGTGTCCTGTTTTTTTTTTGTTTTTTTTGCATTTTTTCACAGGCACAAAGGAGTCTGACTCAAGTCACCAAAATCCAAGATCAAAGTCTCGGAAAAGCACTAAGTTAACCTCCTAATTTTAAGAACATTAATTATAAACACAGTAAAATATTGACATTCATCCACCCATCCATTATCTATACCCGCTTGTCCTTGCAGTCACGGTGGGAGCTCCGAGCTCCAGTGGTCATTGGGTAAGAGGTGGTGTACAGCCTGGTCAGGCTGTCAGTTCTCCACAGGGCAATGCAGAGCAAAAAGCAAGGTACATACAAGCAAGGATTTTACTGAAACATTTGTTTTAAACACATTTTAAAAAATTTAATTACATTTTGTCACATTTTACCCACAAACTTTATTGTTGTACTTAAGAGTACATATGGTTTGCTTTAAAAAAAATCTGGAAAGTGAAGCAAATGTCTACAAATGGCCAACGTCTCTTGAGCTGATTCATGTGTAAACATTTATATCTTGATAAGAGACATTTAACAAAAAAATAAGAGTTGCGAGTAGACACAGCCCATCCTTTCATGCAGTTTATTGGAAATTCACAGAAGCAAAATGAATTACTCATGGAAACTGTACATACCGTTTACCAAATAAGAAAAAAAGAAAATCAGACCAAAAACCAGGCTAGTCTTTTTAAAACCTTAGGGCAGTCATTCACACTTTTACTTTTTTATTTTAAGTTCAGGAACACATTAGAAGCCTGCCTGATTTTTATATCTAGCTTTCATGCTGCTTAAAGGCAAAATAGTCAGTTCAAGCAGATTTGCAGGTAGTTTTTTTCTCTGTCATTTCTGTGGTTAATGTAAAATATTACCATGTTATTGGAGGGAATAGAAAACACTATTGACAAAGACAAATTTCATTTACTTCAGCAGTAACTAAAGGCTTTTCTACGTTAGCTGACCAACCCCCCCTTCATGTACTCCGTATCGCTTCTCATTTGGCTTTTCCATTCTTTAAAAGTGTAAATCACCCGACTTTAAAGAGAGCAACTCAAACACTGACAGAGAGGTAGACACAAAGATATGAGGTTCCTATAAACCCAGTAGCCATGCAAAGAAAAACTGAAAATGAGCACCGCTACCAAATCTCCCAAATCACATTAAAAACGACAGAAGTAGTGAACACCAGAAAATGTCTCTCCAAGACCTTCCAGATATCCAATGACAACATGATTCAACTCCCACAGTCTGGTTGGCATGACTACGTGGAAAAAGACACAGAGGTACATAGGCCTGTCACGATAAACGATAAATCGATTAATTGTGCGATAAAAAACATATCGTGATAATTTTAATTATCGCGATAAGTGCTGAAATGCGCCGTTTCAGCTGTTTGGGATTCCCCTAGGTAATTTCCCATCATAAAGCATGAGGAGAATCTGAGTTTTCTGATTCCCTGTCCGCTGTTGCGCTTCGTGTTGTGAATTTCTGTTCACAACCCCCCCAACAAAATTTTTTGAGGCGATGTTATTGCTTATCGCCGATAAATCTTTGGGCGATTAATCGACCAGCAAAATCAGTTATCACGACAGGGCTAGAGGTACACATGGTGCTCCTTTGAGAAATCCACGCTCAAGGCTACAGACGGTCCACACGTTGTTGTACGTTTGAGCTCAAAGGTCGTTTCAGCTCTATGTTGTAACATTGCAATGTAGTAACAAAATCCCCATCTTGAAACTGTGGCGGCTCGATTGGAGGCTTCAACATGTGCAGCCTTAAGGAAAGCGGAGCAGCAATCTACAGAAGTTAGGTCTTCTATACACGGATCTGTTTTGATTTTTCTGCACTTATAAATGTATGGATTTTAAAAAGACCTTTTTCATATCTAAAGTAGTACTCCCAAGCACGTCACAACACAGTGATGTGAAACAGTGAGTACACATGCGCAGGAGTCTTAAAGGGGTGTATCCAAAGTCACACCCCAAAACAGTGTCCATGTCATTTTCACAGGAACCGATGGCGGTGAGCATTGCTGTCTACGTTACTAATGTTGCTTACAGTGACAATGTGGTTTTGTCCAAGCAAAGGCACTGTAAACATAAAACTGAAACTCAAGCGTAACAGCTCTGACTTTGCCATGATTTTATGTAGTAAACCCATTCCAGATTATTCCTCACCTCTATCGACAAGTTGTCAAGTCTCGTCAACCAGCGGCAGACGGAACTGTTTCAATATTTAACTTCTGACCTAAACGGAGTTTAATCTACATATTGTTAACACAAATGCTATCAAAACAAAGTAAGCATGAAGAGATCCTTCAACAAATGTATCTTCTTCAGACACTAGCTTGAGTTCTCTGCTGGTATTTTTCGACTGAACACAAAAAGTCAAGTGTCTCTGGTACGACCGACACAGTGCAAAGACAAACAGTAGTCAAAGGAAACAGGGATTCGTCAAGACCAAAGATCCAAATTATGCATACTTCAGTTTTGAAGCCACTTGTTGGCAGAAATGAGGAAGTACTAATCTTTCTGACTTTGACATTGATGTCTATTGCGTGGTTTCCAAGGTTTCTAAATCAAGAACCATCAAAACAAACGGTTTGGAGTGGAGAAATGCTGAGGCTAGATAAAGGACTACTTCACTTTTATTTGCTTAATGAATTTTGAATAGGTAAGTAAAAAGGACCAATTTCAAGCATTTATTGTTGCACAAATTCTGATTATTAAGTGTTGAGTTATTAACTTCAACATCTAATCCCTTCCAGTGTGCCCACTGCCACTCCAACAACTTTTGTTAGTTCTTTAATAAAAGTTTTTAAACCAATTTGCTCAATTATCTGAGAACCATTGAACCCTCAACACAAATCAAGCTTGGCCATGATTTGAGTTCTCTATACATAATCAACTTCTCAATTAATCCATCTTGATATAATCTTAATAAAAGATAAAGGATTTAAATAAAAAAATAAAAGGATTTTTTTTAACATGATAACCCATGGATTTACTCTAAATCCATAGTTTCATTAGTTGTAGAGATGGTCTTAATGTCTGATGCTCTCTGAAACATTCCTCTCTAAATTAGTGTTATGCTCTTTTCAAATATAAAAAAAAGACATCTACGATGGTGGAAGCAGATGCCCAGCTCCAGAGTTTCTCCTGCAATGTTCAGCTGTATGCTCCAGAGATTTTCACATTAAAGTCTCCCTGTTCTCCTGTGAAGGTGAAAGGAGGAGACGTGGAAGGGTCCACCGTTTTCCTCACCATTCCTTGTGAGCATGCGGTTTCACATGAGATGGATGAATGATGCATGTAATTGTGGAGGAGTGTGAATCAAGAACCACTGTGGTATCCATGCTGGTCACAATCCTGTTCAGTGGGCCAATTTGGTGTAAACAGCAAATCCCAGCCCAGCTTTCAAAAAATGAGAAACATGATTTGATGTTTAATCAACTCTTCTTCATGTAAGCCTCAGCACAACATGCCAGAGCTGCCAATGGTTCTGTGGTTGTCTTTCACTACTTTGAAGGGTCAAAGTTTGGAAGCTTGGCCAGTATGTCCTTATGATCCACTTCAACACTGGCCACCAGTCCTCCTTTGTTCAAAGGAGTTCCACTGAAGTCGATGTTCTCCCCTTTCAGAGTGGTCATGTGGCCTCCTGCAAAGGAGATTAATGACTATTAGATAAGTGTAAAGTCTAAATGAATTTCACCCATCCCAGAATTATGAGGAAAAGACAAATGAGTTATATCACCTCATGCGTTTCTGTTCTCTTTGTCAGGGTTCAAAAATATAACAAACTGGTTCATTTGTAAATTAATTGCGAGTTAGAATAAATCTGGTTCATATTCCAAACACAGGATGTTTGACATTGGTTCAGGGAAATGTATTGCATGACTTATGATAGATGCAAAGAAGCTAGCTAGCTAGTAAGGGTAAGTAAGTAGCTAGTTAACCATTTCAGAATGTAATGAAGATGTCCAAGTGCGACTCAAACAAGGCCAACAAGAAGATAAAACAAAACAGGATATAAGAGATTAAACAAGCCTGTCAAGACAACATTTAAAACTAAGATTAACATATTAAAGGCCAACTTGTATTTTAAAAATAATAAATTTAAGACATTTTAAGGCCTTAATTGTAGATACGTGAATTCAAGACTTGCGAAGGATCCTGGATACATTCCCTGCTGAGGAGACATCTGAAACTAGAGCTTTCAGAGGGTTTAAGCAGCTCATCCCTCTCAGCTGAAGTCACTGGTAATAATATAAAGAAAGTATAAAAGTTTGTGGGAAAAAGAAATTAAAAATAGCTATGTTTTTACCAAGTGCGTTCAGTAGTGCGGCACCAGCGCAGATGTCCCATTTCTTAATGTATGTGATATGGATGTAAACATCTGCTTCATGTATAGGCTTTGTTTGACCTGAATGCATCTTCAACAGCGATAGCACCTTGTATCCTGTCAGACAACAAAAAAAAAAACATATGACAACACTGTGGCTGAAATGCCTGGTAGCCTTTAGCCTGTCTAAAGAACCTTCTTAACACAAACTACCGCTGTTTGCTTAAGGGTTGTAAAGAAAAATGACAATTCAAAAACCCAACTTTAATCCAATTATTTGAGAAAGGCAGAAACTGTTTATATTGTGAGGAAAGACAAATTCTACTGAATCAACACACTGCAGCACTAAGCCACACGTCACTGAGTTGGTAACAGAAATACAGAGGCTCTCAAAAGTCAACACAACCTGTTTAAAAAATTTGATTTTCAAATTTAAAACTCAGAAAATGTTTTTTTTTTATTTGAGTTTTTACTGGCCACATTGGCGGCACCTGGAGGACATGTTGCGAAACTGCTGATTTTGTGAAAACAATTGTGCACCAGAAACATGACGAATAATTCATATATCTGTGTTTGCAGTTACATGAGCGCTTTTTAAAGCATGCCTAAGTGATTCATTAGTAGCCATAGCAATACTTCAAGACCACATAAAATTGTGAAAAGAGTGAAAAACAGCAGCTTCACCATTTCCCAGGTGCACTTCTGAATTTGTTTGCATTGTGCAATGTAGGTAGACGGTGGACATTAAATAATGTCTGACTTTGCACAAGAAATACGAGTAGTCAATGACGCCTCCTACTCGCGCCATATTAGCTTCCTCCTCTTTCCACAAAAACACAAAAGTTTTGCAAGGCTTATTTACATATTTTTGCATATTTGCACAAAAGCGTTTCTGGTGATTCCACCTGTGCAATCAATAGCACATTTACTGGAATCTCCACAGAAGATGTGCTTGGATACATGCATACTTTTTTTTTCTAGTTCAGCTAATGCCAGCCTTTAGTAGACAATCAACACAAGTCTTTGTCCAATTGGCTCCTGTCATCACAGCTGCAGGTAATGTATCTCATGTTCCTTAAATGCTAACATGAAAAGGACCAAGAATTCTCTGCTCACCTGCGCCACCTGCTGGGATTATTGTTGTGTTGTCTCCAAAAGCAGAATGGATAAAGTTTTTTACTTCTCCAGAATGTGACCGTGACACAATCACTTTTGGCGAGTTGAGGTTGTAGGATGACCTCTGCTTCATGTTTGTTCCCTGACCTACCATTGCCCAGGCTGAGGAAGCCATAATAGAGGCAGAAGCAGGGCAGAGAAAGAGAACAAGTTCAGATACTTGCTTTTTTTTCTAGCATAAAGACACTTTAGATTACAATAAGGCTTTTTTAAAATAAGAAAATATATCCAAAGGGTGTACTTAGTCAAAGATGGGGATAAAACATCTCTTCACAGATGCCCCAACTTACCAGTAAACCCTGTAAATGGCTGATGTATGACACCAATGACTGGTTTACCCTCTAGAGCGACACACACCATAGTGGTCACATAGTCAACCATGTTCTCTGTGGAAAGATAAAGCTTCAGGGTAAGAGTGACAATAGGCATTTGTGTCCAGTGTGAGTATCTGTTGCTGTAGGACTTGCTACAACATTAGCATTAAAGATGCAACACTGCACTGATGTTGCAATGTTAATATATTTGAGACATACTGTGCAGCTCTAATTACAAATAATTATTCTGAGTCCAAGTTAATATACCAGTTCAAAATATTAATTAGCAGAAACAATATAAAGAAAGGCCTGCTGCACTTTTGTGGTGCAGCAACATCAAATGTTTCATGTTTGACAAACTGCTTTTTTGAGGTTGAACTGCCATCCTTCTCCTCAATACAAATATTCAAAACATTTATATTAAATAACTGGCTATATTCCTTTATATACATACTTTTCATAAGATCTCCCATGATAGTGCTAAAAAACAAAAATATAGGCAGAATGTGAGGGATTTACCCCCTCCCTAACAAGGGCTGTTTTCTGTGTATTTTATATTCTGGTTTGTTTGGGTGGATGTATTGTTTGTGGAGGTTGATTTATTTGTTTACTTAATCATCTTCATCTCTTTGAGGTCACCAGGTCATGTATTGCCATGGAAGCGCGCCCATGAGCAGTGCTGACAAGGACCTGGTGTTGCCAATCAGCCTCATTGGGAAAATCCAT